>PVKA01001555.1:0-143813 GCA_004027165.1 Ctenomys sociabilis
TGGGACAGGATATTATGTCGGCTTTTAGTGCTATGGTCATCCACTAGGTAAATAATTATTGAATCTTTGATATAATTCAGCTACATAAAAACCTGTAAATATAATATCATGTATGCACCTTGTACAATACCAAAACGTTATGAAAACAGTTTGCAATGTATTATTTCATCGACTCTGTATGGTTATGGTGTTTTGAAACGGTCTGATATTTGTATTTCAATAAAATAAAAATAAATGAAAAAAAAATTATACTGGGAAACAATTAGGTTAAAAAGTAGCTTTTATTTTAAAAAGTTACATGAAGTTAAGACTAAATGGTTGAATAGCCATATGTGATAGGCATGTGTCTTATCTTTCTCGGCTTTTTGAGATAAGGTCTGGCCACACAGCTCAAGCGGGCCTTCAACTTGCAGCAGTCTTCTTGCCTTAGCATCCTGACTGTTGAGATTGCAGGCATGTGCCACTTTGCCTTCCTGTTTGCTTAAGGTATGTTTTTAAAACTACTAGTCACCAGCAAATCTCACACTTGTTAAATAAGTCTCCTTATGTGATTCTAACACACCTACACAGCCAGAGCTGAAAACCATGCACTGAAGAGGAAAGAGGGATGGGAGAGACACTTTAGGTCCCTGCCACGCAAGACCACTCCCCCCTTTATGTGAATCCACTATTTGATGTCCTCCACTGTGAGATCCTTGCCAGAGCCCCTGACAGTCCTAAACTGTGAACTAATCAACCCTTTTTAAGTTTCCTGGCCTCACATTTTGTTTCCATAGAAACAGAAAACAGAATAATATAGCCGATACCAAGGACAGGGATTATGTCTAAAACTGTGAAAGCAACTGATTAATAGGCAGGGGTTGAAAGAGTCTAGAGGAAAAATATAGAAAGAATGCTGTAAGACATTCTGGAATGACTTAAAAGATGAGTAGACTAGCCGTAGTCAAAAATGTAGATTCTATAGGAAATTAGAAAAGCCACCCATGTAATACCACTCTAAAAAAGGGGATACAATCTGTTCACTCTTACAAGGCCTGCTTCAAGAATGATAGACTAGTTTTCAGGCAGAAGAAGAAGGTTTTTTCTTTTCAATATTTGGGATTGAACCCAGACACTCCACCACTGAATTCAGCCTTTTTCATTTCTGATTCTCAGACAGGATGGAGACAGGATCTAAATGAACTGCCCAGGCTGAACCTGTATCTTTCTTATGTTTGCCTCTTGAATTAGTTAAGATTACAGGCATGCTCCATTTTGCCTAGCTGGCAGAAGAAATTTCAGAAGATATACAAAAGGCCTTATGTGGACACTTTCCTCAGGTTTCAATGTGAAAGCAGAGCAATGAAAAACAGAGATGAATGATTTGGAAAAGTTATAGCCTACCAAGGGAAAGAGATGGGAGAAAATAACAAATTTAAGAGGACAAAATCAGAGTGCAACTGAACAACAGCTTCATCAGTAAGGATAAAAGGGAACCAGGGGCAAGACAACAGGAACGAATCCTGAGGGCATCTCTGAGATCCTTAGGGTTACTCCTATCACACACCTGGAGACCTAAAAGTACAATTTTTTTTCAGTGTCAGAGTCCAGGGTGCTCGGCAAAGATAGGGATTCTATTCTTTAGATTGCTGCAGAAATGCTGCATAGCTGCAGACATAGTTCACGTGGACCCAGGTACCACACATGCCAACAGAAGACCTTGGAGGCATCTATATGGTACTGATTTTGTAGGTGGATAGAATACAAGATTTAAGGGGTCCTGATAATTATAACCAAATTACTCCTTTCTATTTAACCATTTTTTCCTTTTCTCTGTCCTACCATTGTATCTTAGAAGAATGGAACTTGTTTTTTTATTTTGTAGACTAACCACAAGGATGGCTGTTTTTAAACACAGCAATGACCAAACTCTTTGTTATCATCTATATTAGTCCGTTTTCCACTGCTATAAACCCGAAATCTTATCTGGGATAAGATTCCGGAGTTCTGAGTGAAGCTGGAAGAGTTAAGATTTGGGGGAGGAGGGCATGGAGATATGGAATAAGTGCCTGCTTAGGCAAGCACAGGGACCAGGGTTCTATCCTTGGCACCACATGCTGTGCTGTCCGCACCCCTGGGTACACTGAGTGGCTGATGAGATGGGGCATGGTGGCGCATACCTGTAATTCCAGCACTGGGTAGGCTGAAAACAGGAGGCTCACTACGAGTCTGAGTTGCATAGTTAGACCCTGTACCAAATAAAAAATTAAAAAAAAAAAAAAAATGATTTGGGGCTGCAAGGGATAAAAAGATTATATTTTGCATTGTGGGATAGGACCCAGGAAACTAAGATAGGAGGAGGCAGTTTGAATGTGGCTTGTCCTCCAAACATGTACGGAAGTCTGGGCCTCAGTGCAGTGTTTAGAGGTAGGGCCCTGTGGCCTGGTTGGCCTAGTCATGTGGCTGTCTCCTGAGGCTGCAGCTGTTCTCTCAAGAACAACTTGTCATAAAGTGTAAGCCAGGGACCTCCTCGGTATCTACAATCGCCCCCTGCCTGCCATGTGCTCTCCTTCCTGCACCTGTTCCTGCCCATGATGATTTTCAACTCCACTTTTTACAAGTGAGAATCATCATTCAGTGTAGGGTTTTTCAATCTTGGCACTAAGATAGTAACACTGGATCAGATAAATTTGTTATTGGGGACTGTCTTGTGTATCATCAAACATTCAGCAGCATTTCTGGCTTCTTTCATCCTCAGTACTAGTAATATCTACCCTGTTGTAATAATACAAATATCGCAATATTGCTAAGTGCTTCAGGAGAAGCTGTGAATGGCTGAAAATTGTTCATTTATTATACAGCAACTATCATCTTTTTAGAAGATAAAATGATAAAAAGAATAAACTAGGATAGAAAATCAAGTATCACATTTTGCTACTGCATGAAATTGTGATTTATGTGAACTGGGTTGCTATGTATTAGATACTTTTCACTGTAAAGCAGAGTTAAAAAGGCTAAAACTCACTATAATAAATCCTACTGCTTATAACAAAAGTTATGTTAAAAGAAATGGCAACTATAAGGAGAATGCAAGACTTATAAACCCTAGCACAAAATCAGGAGTTCCAAAAGGAGAAAACAAATAAGAAACATTTTCTATAATCAAAGGTTTCAGTGTATACTTCAAAACCTTATTCAGTTTTAGTAATAATATTTTTAAGACAAATCATTCAAGAAAACAAAAAAATTACAAACTAGCAAACAACAACAACAAAAAAACAAGTTTCTTGTAAGACAAGCTAATATCAATTTTTTTCTCTACAACACCAGAAAGTACACAATCTATAAATTTTTAAGGGCAAACTAAGAAATGTACACCCAGGTTTTTTTTAAAAAAGTAAGACTAAAATGAAGACGTTTTTGATTTGCAGATTTATAAGTTTGTCACTCAAGTGTTATCTCAGTTACTTTTCACTCGTTGCTGGGAAAAAATACCTAACACCCAAAATTAAGGAAGGAAAAGTTTATTTAGCTCACAGTTCATGGTGGTTTCAGTCTACTTAGAACCAGAAGTGGGGCTGTTGCTATGACTATATCTGACACTGTGGATTACAAGCTTTTGGGGATGACTTATGGAAAGAGATAAAAAAGAGTTGGAAAGGTTGTCTACTAGTGAAGAGCTGGAATACCTTCAGTTCTTCTGTATGGGAAATTCTGGTCAGAGCTCAGAATACAGAAAGCCTGCCTATAAAAACCAGGTTAGAGAGTTTTCTGCTGGAAAGGACTGCATTGGTTGCTGGACTCCAGATGATTTGTGTTATGGCTTGGCAGAAAGTTTGCCTGCATTTTTTTCTTCTCCAGAGACTTTGCTTGAGACTGAGATTAAAAATGACAGACTGATCAATCTTGCAAAAGGAATCTCAAGGCAATCAGGTGTTTAGGCAGTGGCATGGCTACTGTTGGGAACCTTTAGTCAGATATATGTTGAGAGTCAAGAACAAAGTGTCCAGCAGGATGATTTAAAATGTTTTTGAGTTTGGTCAGAAAGGAAGCAACAGGAAGGCTATAGACTGCAAATAGACTGCAAATATAGACTGGAGCTGAGATTTTCATTGCCCGGAGGAACAGGTGAATAGAAAAGATGACCTGAGGGCATTACAAAAGGTGGCAGGTTCTCACCCTTTGTAGCCTCAGAATCGCAAGGGAGAGGAGAAAGTTGCAGACCCCTAGATTCCAGAATGGAGGCAGTGACCACATCAGGTTCCAGAATGGTACCAGCATAAAGAATCTGTTCTTCAGAATCAGAGTCAGAGTGTTCAGTGATCCAGGCACTCAACCCTAACAGCCAAGAGAGAAGAAAGCCAGTCTACTGCTCCAGCTAGCAGCATATCTCAGGATCATCCATACGGTATTCATTTTAGGTACATTCAGAATGGAGGAGTTCTGAGGTTAAGAAGGCTTCCACCTAGATTTCAGAAAGCCTGGGAAGCCAAGCAATGCACCGGAGAGGGCATTGTGTAAAGTTGTGAGTGAGAAACCTATTCAGTGGAAACCCCAGAAATCTGAAAAGGTCAGGAAACTGCACTGTCTGAGAAAAGCTGCAAAGAGGGAGCAAAGGCAGCCCCAGAGAAAAGCCATGGGAGCTACCAGCAGAAGTGCCATAGGAGTGGATCCAGATAAGGCTTTTGGAGCTCACAACTCATTACAGATTGCTTGGGATGTTTCACATGGAATTACAGGACTTAATGTGTGCCCATCTGGATTTTGGACTTGTTTTGGTCCCAACTGTTTGTATCCTGCTGTGTGTACCTTTTGGAATGGTAATGTTTATTTTGTGCCTTGAATTTGTAAGTATTTAACTTTTCATTTGTACAGGGGCTCAAAGCAGAAAATTTGCCTTATATCTTGGAGACTTGAGACTTGGACGTTTCAGCACTGCTGAAACTGTTAGGACTTTGGTAATTCTTGCAGATAGACTAAGTGCCTTTTGCATAAAGTGATGTGCATGAGTCTTTGGGGGCCCAGGAGCAGAATGCTCATGAAATATAATGTTGAAGTTGTGAAATGTTACCTATGTACCTGGAAACAGGTTTAAGGAAATATCTTGCTGCCAAGTTGGCAAGTGATGGATTGTACTAGTTCAGACAATATGTCAACTTGAGAAGCTTAGTAGTTTAATTAAAAGACCCAGCAGAGAGCCAGGATTCTTAGTTTGTAAACAGCCTCATGCTGTGCAAGAGGAGGGCATGGACACTGTGTGAGTTCTACATGCCCAGCCCCAGGGTAGCTTATTATTTATTTATTTTTTTGTGGTTAGTTTAGCCCACCCTGGGGGCAGGGCTGGCGCAGCATGAGGTGCTGGGGATCAAACCACAGTCCCTGTGCACTTTGCTAAGCAGGTGCTTTAGACCACTGAGTGATCTTGCCAGACCTTGTTTATAATATAAGGAGAGGAGAGAGGCTGAGTAGGAGCCACAGCTACTCTCCTTTCTTCTTTGCTGTTTTCTGCTGCCATGAACTGCTGCTACTCTTTGCCATGTGCTATTTGGCCTAGGAGTCAGCTACATATAGATTGAAACCTCCACAAACTGTGAACTAAATGAACTTTCCCTTCCTTAATTTTGAGTGCCAGGTATTTTGTAACAGCAACGAGTGAAAAGTAACTGAGACAAGTATATTTGGTGAAAATAATGGGAGATGAACTCTAACCTATAATGATTACATTAAAATAGATTTGAGGAAAAGAGAAGTAAATAAATTTGGTTTGCAAAGTATGTTAAATGTAGGAAATGGTAATATGGATAAGATATGCAATATAACCATTATTGGGGTTTTATGACATGAAAGATATGAAGTATAGGAACAACTGTTTGAGACTCAGTATTTTAAACCATTATTAATAACACAGAGGACTAGGAGGAAAGGTGGGAAGGGAATGGAATAAAGTTTCAAGGCTGTATGTACCAGCCTATGGCTATATCCTCTCTGATCAATCTGCTTTCTTCTGTTTTTTAACATACCAGCTCTGATTCTACCTGAGGGTCTTGGCATCTTCTTCCACCCAGTCTTTGGATGGCTAACTCCTTTAAGAACCTTCAGATCTTGGCCTACATCACACCTCTAGAGATCTATCCCTAAATACCTTATGAAGGATTGTGTTATTCAGATTAAGAATATCCCCTACAAACTTTATGCACTCATAGTCTGGGCTTTTTGAAGCTGACTGAATCAGAGAGGTGATATAATCAATTGGCTTTTAGGAGGTGGGGTCTGGTGGAAAAAGGGGAGCCACTGTGGAATGACCTGGAATAGCCTCTCTCTCCTTACCTCCTCCCTTCTCTCTCTGCTTCCTGGATGCTATGACGCGAACACTTTCTTCTTCCTGTGCCATGCTGGCCCTGAAGCCATCTGACCATGGATTAAACCGCAGCTAAATAAACCTCCCCTATTTTACACTGTGGATGTCCACTACTGGATCTTAGCAATAAGTAAGTAGCAAGACAGATGTCGACACCAAGAGTAAGGTCACTGCTATGACTATATTTAATCAAGTGATTTAGAAGCTTCTGCAGTGAGGAGTTTGGAGAGTCAGCTAGAGAAGTCCTTGAATGCCATAAACAAAGCTTGGTGGGAAATTCTGATTGGAGCTCAGGAGATGAGAATGCTAAGAAAAGTGCAGGTGATAAAGACCATATTCAGGATGTTTCAGCTGGAAAAGAAGATTCCATTGACAGTGGGACTCCAGGCCACGTATGTTATGCTATGGCAGAAAACTTGTCTACATTTTGCTCATATACTGAAACTTTGTAACAGACCAAGATTAAGGATGGTGGACTGATCAATATGATGAAGGAAATGTCAAGAAGACCCACATTGAGGATGTGGCATGAATACTGTTTATGGCTTTCAGCAAGTTATACTTTAACAAGCAGGGTCACAGTCAAGCTGAATAATTTTAAAATTTTTGATGGCAGCCACAAACAAATTGCCTATACTACTGTGGCCTACAAAATCTTGGCCCAAAATATTTGGTTGCTAAAAAGATTAACACATCAGGACAACAGAAAAGATACCTTGAAGGTATATCAGGAATCTGCCATTGCAGACTCAAGTGTACAAAGCTGCAAAACTGTCCTTTGAAGAGAGCTCTGGGGTACCCTGCTCCTCAAGGATGATTAGGAAATTGATTTGCCAGAATTGATTTGGCAGAATTTTGCAGCTAGGTAAGCATTGCTCCTAAAAGGTTGGTGAATCAAACTGTGAGCATGAAGCTATAGGATATAAGTGTTTCCACTGGTGGGTTTCAATCTTGCTTTGGTCCCATTTCTGACTATATTCTGCTTTCTCCCTTTTAGAATGGAAATGCTTATTTATTCTGTGCCATGATATATTCATTCTGATTTTTTGAAGGGGTTGGCTAAGAGGAGACCTTGAGAAACAGCAGGAAGAGTGAAGCAAGAGCAAAAAGCTAAGCAAGATCTTTGCCTTGAGTCTCAAAGGGGACTTTGGACTTTTCAGCAGTGTTTCTCTTAGAGATGGACTTAATCCATTTTTCATAAAGAAATGCACATGAGTCTTTTGGGTACGAGGGGCAGATTATGGTTTAGACCAAGAGTGACCCCCCAAAGGCTTTATACTCATAGGTAGGGTTTGGGGAGGATGGTTGAGTCATTGGGGCCAAATAGCTAACGTTGTTGGGAAGTAGAGTTTAGTAAGAGGTGGGTCACTGAGGGTATAACTTAGAAGGATATATCTTCATCCCCATCTTCTCTCTTACCTTTCTGCTTTGGTGACTACCCTGAGATAAGCAGTTTTTTGTTTTTCCCAATTCTGCCCCTACATCTTGATATTCTGCCTTAAGAGCCACTTGATCACAGACTGCAACTAAGAGCTAAAATAAACTTCTCTTCCCTTATGGTGTATCAAGTACTGTGCCTCAACAATGGGGAAGTATCTAAGGCTGCTTCTTTTAGACTCAAAACATGTTTTATTTCCTCTTAGAAATCATCACTACCAGGGCCAGCCAAATAGCTCAGTGGATTAAAGCACCTGCCAGCAGGCGAAGGGGCCAGGGCTTCGATGATCCTGGGCCTGCTGTGCTGGCCCCGCCCCTGGAGTGCAGAGATGACAATTAAGACTGGGCATGGTGGCGCACGCCTGTAATACCAGCATTTGGGAAGTTGTAAACAGAAGAATCACTGTAAGTCTGATCTAGTAGTGAGACCCTGAGCACTCTATAGACCCTTCCCTGAAATATAGAAAAAAACAACAAATCATAACTATTTGAAAAAATATTGCTTACTTTCCCTCTTAAAATAACATTATATATTCTTGACAACTTGAATTTCCTGGGACTTCCTTGGCAACTTTAGTTCCACTCTCAACTTCACTACATATCACCCTGTCTAGACCTGCTTTACATACTACACCCCTGCCATATACTCCCTGGTCTCCAAAGCTTTCCTTTGAAGACTTAGGTGAATCCTCCTCAGTCCTACAGTTCCTACATCCTAAATGCCTGCAAAATCAGCATCAGGTGTCTGATGACAAAGTCTACCACCACTGTAAGGCGTGTTTGGGCTCACATGAACCAAGCTGCAGTAGTTTCCTCTGTTTTGCTGGCTTGGGCAGTCACGATTAGATAGAACTCTTTTCTCAAAAACATTCAGTCTCAGATCCTGGATGTTCTTAAAAAGAGATTTCCATTTTTACATCTTTGGTTCTGTGATAACTGCTGCTTTGCTCATTCTATCTATGCATCCTATATATTGTCCTGGTGCAAAGCTCTTGGTTTTTTGTTTGCTTGATTGCTTATCAGTGCTAGCAAATATCCTCCTTGGTCAAAACTACATATACTTCTTCTAGGTAAACTGCAAATTTTCCAAATCTTCTGCCTTTTTTCCCCCCTTTTGCTTACTCCTACTGTAAATCTAGTTAAAACATGTCACACTCAAACTGCTGCCTGAACTTTACACTGCATTGCAGTGTTCTCAACCAGATAAAATAATCCAACATCTTCAAGATCAGCCCCTATTTCAAGCTCAGCCCCTACAAAGTCTCAGGGAATTGATATAATACAATTCAATTATTTGTCAGTGTATTCTCTAGTCTAATGCTCATATATAGTGTATCTCTACTATATAAAAACTCTTCAGCATAATATTAATGGCTGCATTTCTATTAGCATTCTGGTCTTCTGATTCCTCATAAGAATCACAGAGTGAGTTCTGTTTCAGCACTCCAGGTTTTTTCCTAGCCTGATCTCCCAAACTTTTTTTCTTTTTTAATTCTTTCAATACAGGGTCTTACTACGCAGCTTGGGCTCATGGTAATCCTCTTGTCTCAGCCTACCCAGTGCTGGGAATTACAGGTGCACCATGCCTTGTTTCAGAGCCTAGGAGCCAGCATGTCATACGCAAGTGTCTGGGGCCAGCATGGCATGCAGACTGGGGATCCAACACAGGTCCTTGTGCTTGCCAGGCAGGGACTTAGACTGAGCTATCTCCCCAGCCCTCTAACTCTTCTTGTGCACTAATTCCAAAGGCTTCTTTCCATTATAATGTACAGTAATAGTAAGACCCTACTTCTCGGCACTAATGTTTCACATTAGTTTTCCATTTCTGTTACAAAACATGTGAAATAATATATTTTTGAAAATTTATTTTGCTCATAATTTTTGAATTTTCAGTCTGTGGTCAGTCTGTTGCTTTTGAGATTCTAATGAGGTATCTACATCAGAGTGGGAGATTCTGGCCAAAGATACTGTTTACCAGGATGGGGAAGCAAAGAGACAGGGAATGTGCCCCAATATTCCTTTTAAGAGCATATCTCCAAATAATAGAAGTGCTCTTACTGGAGACCACAATTGTAACACACAGGTCTTTCATAGACATTCTAGATCTAAACTACAGCACCCATCTTTTCAAAATTCTTTCATGCACTTTAAAAAGTTCTTATATATTAGTTCAAATATGATTCACCTGTATCTTTATTCTTTTTTCTCTTGACTTATGCTCCTCCCTTTCCTTTTTGCATATGCCTCAAGTTTTTGTTAATTTTTGCCAGATACTGTATACAAAAAGCAACAAATAATAAAGGAGATATTTCCTTTATAAGTTTTTGTCTTCTATCAAGCAAGTAAAGAACATTCCTCTTCAATCTAATAAGTTTGGGTTGGAGCTGAGCTGCTCCTTTATTTAGTTCCAGTTCACCTTGGTCCCCAATGTCCTAAGGACAGAATCTTCCTCCTCTCCATTAAGGCTTTAAGATCTTGCTTTGGAGCTGGGCCCCAACTTTATTCATCATTGCTTACTCAGCAAAAGTCCTGATAAGATTTGGTGAGGCAGGCAAACTAACTGTGTTTGGGGATGTCTTGTCCATCTGTCATGTTGATCCACATGAAGGCATTCAAAGTTCATCCAGTGGAGCTCAATGTCATAGGAGAACATTTATATATGGCAGACTTGCTTCTTTTGCACCTACAACTCCTGCTTAAGTTAATGTTCCCATGGATACAAATACTGCCTGTCATTTTTTCCGTAGAACTCTTGAACTTAGTTCATTTAAATTTGTGACACTCTTCTTAACAAGTTTGAAGAAAACTACATTTTTTTTTTTAATCAAGTTTTTCCTTCATTGTTACACAGAAAGCAATGGAGCACTGGTCTCCTCCTCTTCTTTGACTATGGATTGAACTCAGGGGAACTCCACTACTGATTTACATCCCCAGGCCTTATGATTTTTGAGTTAGGGTCTAAGTTGCCAGGCTGGCCTCCTACTTGTAAATCCTCCTGACTCAGTGGCTAGGATTACAAGTATCCACCACTACACCCAGCTTATCTTCCTTTTCCTCCTCTTTTTCCTTCATTTTTTGTTTTGAAACAGGGTCTCACTACATAGTCTAGATTGGCTTTGAACTCCATAATCAAGGTGGCCTTGAATTTGGCATCTTCCTACTTGAGCCCCCAGTGTGCTGGGATTACAGACCTGTGCCCCCATGCCCCAACAGTCTAATCTGAATGTATCATTCTTCCCACTGTAAAGTTACACTCCCATGCCTTCTCGCCTATCATCTTCAAATTCAACTATTGTATTTTCTAAAAAAAAAAACGCGCTAACCTTCTTTTAGGCGATTAGTGGCTTTATATTTTTGGTCAGTATGTATTTACTCATCTGGGCTCTTCACTAGTACAAGAGTTACAAGCAAACAAATTTACTGTACCAATGAACAGACAGAAAAAATTACCTGGGACAAAACAGGAATGTGCTCTAAAAAGTGGGAATTTTTTTTTTGATTTTTTAAAATTATGTTATATCTCAAAGACCACATTATTTAAGCACCTAAAAATATTGTCAGGGTAAATTGAGTTACTAATAAGATGCAAATTACATGTCTTAATAGAATTTACTGATGGATAGGACTTTTCTGATTCCAAATGAAATACATATCCCTCAAAATACCAAGTAATATTGGCCAATAGGGAGAACACCCAAATATACTATCATATTTTACAAGAGAATCGCTCAGCTCTCTAACTTTAGCACATTCTTCAAACACTGGATTAAACCACAGTCCTGTAATAAGCTCCTGTGATATTTTTACACAACCCTATGTTATGCTACTCATAAAGGCAACTATTTATACTCCAAATGTAAAGGTTTGGCTGCTTGAATATATCAGAAAGTGGTCTTAAAAACAATGAATAGGGGCGGGGAGATGGCTCAGTGGAATAAATGCTTCCCTGGCAAGCACAAGGGTCTGAGTTCAATCCCCAGTTCCGCAAAAAAAGAAAGAAAGAATAAAATACTACCCTTCAATTAAGATAAAAAGATATTTCAATACATGCACAATCATAAATAGTAGGAATTCATATAGAACATGATGCTTTACTTTAATACATGGTTGGAAAAGGAACCTGATCACAGTACTTTAAATATACTACTGTTGATATCTGAGAAATTTCTAGGGCAGAAGACCTTGGGGGTAGTCGTGTCTAGGAAAATAAATCAAATTAGAAGCTTACCACTGATTACGGTAAAGGAAAAAGAAGTGATGATAGAAAAAGGATGACTCAAATAGTATTCTTAGTAAAAGAATTTAAAAGCTAGAGACATTACTATATTTCTTATTAGTTAAATAAAATCAGGTATAGTATTTTAAAACAGAAGTGAATAGAAGCTAAAGGCAATTAGAAAGACATTCCGTTAAATAGACGATCGTAAATGGTACATTAACTCATAAAATGATACTATACACAGAAAAACAGAAATGAAGCTTCTTATAAATTATGTTAAAGCAATTAACAATTTAAATGATTTTAAAGGACTAACAAATTTTCCAATGTCTAAATAAGATTGTTTTATGTTGCTCCTGCACTATTGTTATACTATCTGTGTCATCCTATCAGATTATATAAGAGTAAGTACTTAAGCGAGGATGTTCACACCACAATAGAAATTAAACCATAAGAACCCTAAATGCACAGGTATAAATTAGTATCATGGAACTGTAGTTTTATCTTACACAGAAAATATTTAAATGGAAGCTAATGACAGCTGGTGAAATGTGAGTATGTGATCTCTCAAAAACCACCAGCACCAAGTAACATAAATGTAAAAGGCTTTGGGAAGTATTTGTGGATGTTTATATGTCCATCTAAAGCAACTAGAAATTAAGACCGTTTTGTGTTTTACTAACCAATCATGTGATCAGGTGAAAAAGTGAAAGGCAACCACCAGCTTAGTCGCTATTGACCTTCCAAATATGTTTATTTCTCAAGATAAAAGAACAGGGTTCATTTATTGACTATAAAAATTCCTTACTATGCATACCCAGTCTCACTTACTAAAGGTAGAAAACTGAGGTCAGCAGGGAAAGAAAAATCAGCCAGCAAAAGGGCAAAGATCAGATGGAGTTCACATTTAAAGGATTGCTATTTCATAGTTCCCATGGAGACAAATATAGAAAAGCACGAGAAGTTATGAGTGATGCAGAGTTACTGGCCGTGCACATTAGATGGGTTACTACTAAGATAAAGATACTTTTAAGTTTTACAAGGTGACTAGATTACTTCAAAGTACTCTACTAGATTGCTTCTCCAAATGGTTTCCTAATTTGAAGTTCTAAGATCTAGGATCAGATCAGTTCCTGAGAGTAATTGTGTTTACAGAAACAAGCCTTTCTGACCTCACATTCAACATACAGTAAAAGAATTACACTGATTTTAATTAAAATATATATATTCATGATTAAAGATCAAACTAGACTTGAATTCAATTTTACTATCAGAATAAATGAAAAATACTGTTTTTTAGGAAACATAGGCCCTACTCCTAACTATGCTGAGGCTTTATAAAATAAGAGTGAGCAAATTTGACATCAGATTTAAGATACCTAAAATATCTTTCAATAAAGACAGAAGTATTTGCAAAAAATAACTTTAGTAAGTTAATGCTAAAACTAGATAGAAGAAATCATAAAAAAAAATATAGAACATTATAATGACATATACTAAATTATGAGGAATCACAAAATTAAACATGAATTTACAATATAATGTAGTAAAATTACACATAAACATATGACACTAAAGAATTACACTGTAAGTAGGAACAAGAAATAATGTATTTATTCTCTTGAAAATAATACAAAGAAAGAAGATATGTGTATTAGGATATCAGAAGAAAGGACCCCAGCAAAAGTTGATGACTGTTGAAACAGCCATAAGCATACTATCCTATCTACCTGTGCATACATTTGAAGTCTTCCATACAGAAATTTAATATTTTGTAATCATCTCACCTTAATACTGTGACACTAGCAGGTCTTTCAATAGAACACCATCCTTTATAACTAAAGATGATGCTAACAACCCAGCAATAGGGAATGAATGCTCTTACAAGTTTTGTAGTGCCACTAACACAGTGTCATCCAGTCAATTACGTATTTAAGAAGTTAATAACTAAAGGCTGAATGTTCAAATCAACTAGACTTTATCCAGTCCAAAACAATACATCTCAATTCATAGAGTAACATCTTTTTTTAAACAAAACAGAAAAGGTAAAGAATGTTATAAAACAATTCTCTTACCTTGACCAAGATGTGAAGGTTTTTGAGAAACTATGTGGCCACTGCCATCTAGAACATACTGGGTGCTAAAATTATCAGCAGCTGTCCTTGTTGTAATTAAAACCTAGAAAACAAAAAATTCTCTAGTACATTTATCATTTTACACATTGCAAAAGGTTTACACCAAGTTAGATTTGAAATACTGGAAATTATAGCACATTTACTTAATGTTGAAAAACTTTACTTGATAAATTCTTATGACCATTTTTCTTGTACTTCTTAGAGTTACACTAATGAATAGACCAGCTTGCCTATTTTATATTACAAATTACTGACTTTTATTTATTTTTTATGTATTTAGTACAGGATCTACAGGGTCTTATTATACTGACTGGACTCACAGTGATCCTCCTGTCTTCAACCTCCCAAGTGCTAGAATTACAGGCATGTGCCACCATGCCCAATCTCAATCATGTCTCAGTGCACAGTGATTTTAATAGGTTTAATAGCGAAACCTATTAAAAACCAGGCTCCATAAATTTGCTTTTATGTATGTAAATTATATAGTACATAAACAAAATTGTCATTTCAGGTGTACTATTTCTGTGTATTTTTTAAATTAAAATAGTCAAAAATCAGTAATTTGCACCTGCTTAAACAGTCACAGGGACCAGGGTTTGATCCTGGATGTGTGCCAGCCCTGCCCCCTGGGGTGCACTGAGACAGCAATTGAAACTGAGTGTGGTGATGTGCAACTGTAATCCCAGAGCTTGGGAGGCTGAAAACAGGAGGATCACTATGAGTCCAATCTACATAGTGAGATCCTGTAGACCCTGTCCTAAAGACATTAAAAAAATAAATAAATAATAAAAATAAAAAGCTAGAGATGTAGCTCAGTGAAAGATCTTGGGTGAATCCCCAAATACTGCAAAGACAGATAGGCAAGACAGGATAGACAGTAATGATTTGGGGCTTCTGCAAGGGGAACAATATAGTACACGGCACATTTTATAATATTATAAGGCTCACCCAAGAATCATATACAAGTGCAGGAATACTGTCCATACCCTGTACATTAAAAAAAATCCAGCTGAAAACCTAGAACTCATAACAATGCCTCCCACAAGTCCACCTGGAGGCCTAGAGCCCACAATAAAGTCTCATGAAGGTTTTCTTCATGGATCTGTGCTGGAAAGGCCCAAAGGTCAGTGGTAGAAGCTAGATAGTTTATGCCAGTGTGATAAAGGATCTATACTTGCAGGCTGAGGGTCTGAACTAGAGCTAGGAAGCAATGCTCAAGGTAAACATAAGAGCTCCCTTGAAGATACCATAGCCATCTTCAGCTACAGTGAGGCCCTGAGCTCCTCCAGCAATGGGGAAAGCTGAGTTCCCATTAGGAAAGCTAATGTAACCATCCTCCCCTCCAGAGCCAGGTAGTGATACTCAAGTACCGAAGTTCCTCCAAAGTTCATTAGGAAAGCCAGGATGACAAAGTCCTCTAGCAGAACAGCCCATTGGAAGCTAGCAGCTTCCAATAGCTCTGACCTTTCCAAACAGCATCCCGACAGCTTCTCCTGTTTACCTTTTATGCTGCTGGTAACAATCCTCAGGTGGGCCTTCCACACCCAGCACCAGTGCAATTTAATTCAGCAGGGTGTAATAAATTGACCATTGGTTAGAAATCCACTGCAGATGGGAATTATTTACTTAGATGTAACTCATACAAATGTAAGAGCGTGTACACTCATTTGAACAGTATTAGGAAAATGTAAGACTAAATCACACCTGTGTCACAAAACCAATGGTAGAAGTGGAGAAGCTAATTCAAGGACGGCAAAGGGGACTGGGAAGAAAAGCCATACACAGTGCCATGGTTTGTGTCAGATGCTCCCCTACCCCCAAGTCTTATATGTTCATACAGCTTTTTGCATCGGTGGCTGAATCTAGAGTGTGTGATTGATTCAACAAAACCATAAGATCTACTGCTGGAACTCACTGGTCTATGTTTGTCCACATTTGACAGTTTTGTCACTCTGTCCTCACCAAGCAGATTAACTGGAGGTCATATAGCTCTGTGGAACATGTAGGCACTCAGTAGGAAATACCAGAACCACTAGCTCAATGTGCTAGTTGAGTCTGTTATATTCTGAGAATGAAGTTAATGGAAACATTATTCAGGGCACTTAGTCAAACTGCTATTTCTGTGAAAAAAGCTGCATGTAAAAGCTGTAGACTTCTGGGCACTCTTTAAGTGACTATTCTACTTCTTCCAAAATACATTCCATGCTTTGAAAGCTGCATAATTCAAAATGTTTTTGTGGTATCTACTCATAATATACCCTGCTACATCCCAACTGTAATGTATCCATTACAATATCTTCTAATAAAGTTTAATTACTCTACAACAGTTCCTTTAAAACTCACATTACATTTAAGGAACTGTTTCTTCAAAATCCCAAGGTCAACTGAATTTTGTTTCCATTCTCTAAGGGCTGGCCACTTGACCTCAAGTTGGTGTGACAGAGCCAGGCAGCCCTGGAACTCTTAGTTCTAGTACTAACTCTGCTAGCGGCCTTTGGATGGTCTGAATAAATGATTACACCACCATCTTTGGGGGAGTGATGATAAGATGAAGATGGTCTCTAATTTCATAAGGTTACATGGGATTTTTCTTTAACCACTTCAAAGCATTCTGTAAGAGGAACTTGTTCATCCTTTTAAAACATATTAATGGGGAGTTAACTTACTTCAGCTTATATGAATAAACTGAAGGGCTGCAAAAATGAAATAGGACCCAGTCCACATATAATCCCAGCACTTTGGGAAGCTGGGGCAACAATGTCCCAATTTAAGAGCCCAGCCTGGGCAACTCAGCAAGACCCTCTTTCAAAAATAAGGAGGGGGATCTAGGGATGTATATATCTCAGTGTGAAAGCCCTGGGCTCAATCCCTAGTACCTCCTCAAAAATAAATAAAATAGGACTTTACTGTTTTCATTTATAAAAGTTAAAATTTAAAAAAATGAACATAATCTATTTTCCAATAAGAAAACTGCCTTTAATGACAATCTGTAGGGCACTATGAAAATTTACCTAGATGGGAGATGTTCTCTAATTCACAGCTAAAGGCAGGAAAACAAAACAAAACATGTATGTTCCATGAAGTACAGTGTGTTCTTCGGGAGAAAACACTGCATTTCCAGAGCTTCTCTCATTGTATCACCCTATATTCTTTTCAACCTTTTATAAAACCAGATGTGGGTGCAGAATGCATTACTGCAGCAGCTTGCACTTGAAGGTGCAGTAACTCCACCACCGGGAGGATGTCAAACACTGCAAACTATTACTGGTGCTCCTATAAGACTCAGGAATTGTATCAGTGAGCAAATCCAGCGAAGCCAAGAGACTTTTTCTTGGCTGAAAAGCAGTTTTAAGTCTTCAGAGGACCACATTATGGGTTATATTAGCTAGTCAGTTAATAAAACCTAATTTCAATGAACTAGAGTATTAACACACAACTACATAAAGGCACTTTATACTTTAGAAAAGCATAGTTTTTCCTCAATTTTGTACTAAAAAGCAAATTTAAAAATTTAGGATTCAGGCAAAAAAAATTTTTTTTTTAAATCTTTATTTGGCACAGGGTTTCAGTATGTAGCTCAGATGCATAGTGACCCTCTTGTTTCAGCCTCCTCAGCGCTGAGATTACAGAGGCTACTACCATACTTGATTTTGGTGGCTGGCGTGGTGCAGGGCTGGCATGGCACGTGGTATCAGAAATTGAACCTGACTCCTTGTGCTTGCCAGGCAGGTGCTGAGACTCCAAGCTATCTTCCTGGCCCCTTAGGCAAAAATCTTGATAAAGAGTTACTTAGGGTAATTATGATCAAGTCTTCTAGGATGATGGGGGTTGAATCCTGTGATGTTTTGCAGTGCCAGTAATCCAACCCAAAGACTGGCACCTGCTGGCAAATGCTCCAGCACTGAGCTACATACACTCTTCCTGAGTCTGATGTTTAGATGAAGAATGGCAGAGAAACATAACCTGAAAACTCAGATTAATAGCCTTTTGACGTGAGTCAACTATGGGCTTCTGAGTATGCTTGCTATATAGATAAACACTAATTTGAATATTCTGACTTTTTTCGACAGTCAGAATTATTCTATTTTCAACAGAGGTAGGGCCAGCCAGATAGCTCAGTGGAGTAAAGCGGCTGCTTAAGCAAAGTACAGCGGTTGGGGTTTGATCCCCGGCATGCCATGCTGGCCCCATCCCTGGGATGTGCTGAGACAGAGATTGAGACTGGGTGTAGCAACGTGTACCTGTAATCCTAGTTCTTGGGAGGCTGAACACAGACAGATCACTATAAGTCCAATCTATGTAGTGAGACCCTGTACTAAATACAAAAGCAAACAAACAAACAAAAACAGAGGTGTATTACCCCCTGAGGAGGCTGCATTTAGGAATCATAATCTCCCAACAACTTCAAAACTTTCCCTGTCTCTTCATTGAAGTTCTACCCCTAAAGGACATAGAAGGTACCTTACACCGAGGAAAAGGAATCAGAATTATTTGTTTGCCCTAAAAACATCAGACTTACACTATGGGGCACTCTCTTACCTTTTACAACTATGTCAGCCACAAATCCGGGAGTCCCAATGCCCATACTTTTAGCAGAATGAGTTAGCTTCTCATTCTATTCCTCTTAAGTCATGGAGGCTTCATATAACATAAAACAACCTATACATCCTGTTACCACAAAGTTCTGATAACTAATAGGTCAGAACATCCACACTAACAACTTTCAACGTGTGAGATGGACAAGTCAAATGCTGCAGGAGCCTTATACAGAGGATGGACAATAACTCTTCTGATTCTCAGGAAAAAGCAGCCTTTGGATGTTGATTACTGCGCACAACCAGCTAGGCAGTTCTCTTCAGCTGAAGTAAGGGAAAGTCAGCTAACGGTCTTCAGTCACCAACACCCTTGGCAGCTCGGACCACTAGTGGGGAATCTGAGCAGGCTACCGAGGTCCACTACTCCTACCAGGTTCCCTTCCAGTTGGATCTTTCTTTTCCTTTCCTTTTTAACAACACTGGTGACTGAATCCAGGCTCTTCCCACTAAGCTACATTTCCAGCCCTCCCCCGCCCTTTTTTTGGAGAGATAGGACCTCACCAAGTTACTAAGATGCCTGGGCTGCACTCAAACTTGCAGTTTTCCAGCCTCAGTCTTCTGACTGATGGGATTAGCCATGTACCATGAACACTTTTAGGCACAAACATGTCATTGTTAAAATACTCCTGTGACAATACATGCTAAGTTATGGTTTCAATGAAAAATGTCTCCTCAAAGGCTCATGTGTTGAGAGGCAGGGCTTTGGGAAGGTGATGAGATTAAGAGACTAACCATAAAGGAAGTACTAATTCACAGATGAATTCATAGCAGAAATGCTGCTAGGATGGGCGCAGTTAAGAGGAAGCAGGGCACTGGAGGCGTGACCAAAAAAGGGTCCTTCTAGTTCCAGCCCTTCCTTTCTCTCTGGCTCTTTTCCTCCTAATTACCACTGTGTTTCTGCCTTGGAGCTAGCTAACCACAGATGGAAACTTCTGAAACTAGGAAGCAAAATAAACCATACCCTCTTTAAGTTCTGCATCAGGCATTTTGTCCCAGGTAACAAATACTACGCTTACATATCAATTACTAAGTTTAACAGGCAGAGCTAGGATAACAGAGGCTAGAAGAGTACAGACTGGGAGGATACATCAAAGAAGCTTTTGGGTCCTGATAATGGTCTTGATCTTTATATATCTACCTGTCTATCTCTCTCCCCATCCATCCATCCACCATCCATTCACGATCTCCACTGTGCTACATGTAGTTTGTATGTATCTCATGCACAAAAGATACCATAAACTGCTGTTAGTATTTTCAGGATTAAAAATTTTTTTTGAATATTTTAAGGATAAACAATTACTTTGTACTACACTGTGTAAACTGTACACTTTAGCTGCTTATGAAGGTTATGATTTCCTATCACTGGTACTCTGACAATTCTTTTGAAATTCCAATGAATAAATTTATTCTATTTGTACTCAAGGCCACTTGAATGCTTCAAACACATACATACAAACATACACAATGACAAATGTAGATATCAGTGGGATTATACAAACCGATTGTGACCACAGGTAAACACAAAACTGCCATCTAAGATTTGGTTCCTATGAAACATATTCATGAAGAGTTAGTCTGCTGCTGCCACCTAGCAGGCCAACTTGATTATAACCCAATTTCAACTCTGAAAGGTTATAAGCATCTTATAGTAAATATAGATCCTGTGTCTTTTCTGACAACACCAAAATAAGCCTTAAAGGCTATCTGCTAGTTTGGACAACAGTTTAAAAAATCATGTACTGTCTTTATGTTCCAAAACAGCCAATGAGTGTTCAAACAACAGCACTATTACTCCCGGAAGGTCCAGAGGTTCCCTGGTTCATATCCCAAGCCACTTTTTTTTTTTTTTTTGCAGAACCAGGGATTGAACTCAGGCCCTCGTGCTTGCCAGGGAAGTGCTTATTTCACTGAGCCATCTCCCTGGCCCCCCAAGCCACTTTAAGAACAGACATTTTGGTTTAAGATTCAGGGGTACAGGTTCCTACATGCATGTTCTGAAGAATGACAGGCAATGCCTGCTTGGACTCTCTAGACCTCCAAAGCTTCCTGGAGTTTCAGTGTACTGTAAAGCAAGGGCTGAGTAAAACAGAGAAGTGGATGGTGTGGTAGATTTTTGGTAGAGATGTGAAGAGTGCCCTTCCTCCTTGAATGATTCTGGATGCCAACATGTCAGGGGCCCAGTTGTCTATACTCTAGCAGAAAAATCTCCCACTTACCATCCTCTGGCCTACTGGGGACAATATCACACAAAGCCCCAAGCTCAAAAAGTAATGAGTACCTAGCTCAGAGATTCTATAGGCTGAGATGATGGGAAAGGGATTGGGAAGCTAAAGCTTAATGGGTACAGAGTTTTAGTTTGCAATGATGCAAAGTTTCTGAAGATGATCATGTTGCTAGAGGATACACCTAAAAGTGGTTGGAATGATAAATTTATAAGGACACTTTACTATAAATATATTAAAATTCAAAAATATACTTTGCCAAATATTGGATATTCTCTTAATTCTAATAACCTATGATGATGAAATCTCTATAAAAATTAATATAAATTATCTTACCTCAGCTACACAACAAATTGACCCCAATGCTTCCCCACGAAATCCATAGGTTCTCAAGTTTTCAAGATCTTCGTGACTGTTTATTTTGGAGGTATAGTATTTCACTGCCATCACAGGGGCATCCACAGCCTTGATACCTTCACCATTGTCTCGAACCTCAATTTTATCAAATCCATGGTTCTCCTATACAAAATTAGAAAATCTTTAATACATAAAAATAGTTAGCTAAGATCACATAGAAAGCAAAACACAAATGAAACACTTTGGTCATTTACTTACCTTTTATGGAAGGATAATAAAATCAAAACAGAACTCAAATTCCTTTAGCTCCACAAATTCCTAGTAATGGTACAATGAACAAGTTCCTGGTTTTCTCTGGACTCAGGTCCAAATAAAGAAGTCAGTATGATCATAAAGGATTCCATTTACCATTAATTCTTCTGACCTCCCCCCCCACTCACCATATATAGAGCACATAAAATCACCCAAAAAATATTTCCAGCAACCTATCACTAGCACAACAGTGCCCTTGTACCAACCAAAAGTATAGCAATCATCAGTATTCAACCTGATTTTTATTTTTATTTATTAATGTATTTAGTACAGGGTCTACAAGGTCTCACTGCACAGATCAGACTTGTAGTGATCCTCCTGTTATCAGCCTCCCAAGCACTGGGAATACAGGCATATGCTACCATGCTCAGTCTTATATGCCCCAGGAGTGGGGCCTGCATGGCAAGCCAGTGCCCTAGTGCCTGCCTAAGCAGGAGCTTCAGTCTGCTGAGCTATCACTTGGCTGGTCTGTCAATCTGATTTTTAATACTTTCTCCTCTGTTTTCATAAAAAAAAAAAAAAAATTTAAATTAGCCAGGTATGGGGTTCATGCTTATAATCCCGGAACTCTGGGAGTATGGGGCAAGAGGATCACCAAATTCAAGCCCAGCTTAGGCAACTTACTAGCAAATCAGAGATTCTGTTTCAAAATTAAAAAAGAAAAACCAAAAACAAAAAACATTTAAATACTTAGTACATTATAACTTACTAAATTTCTTTCTGCAATTATAATCACACAGAAAAGTTCCAGGAAAACACACTTATATCTTATACATACTAATACTAAAATATACATACACAATAACAAAATCTAAATTTTTTATAATGATCACAATCTCTAGGAATATTCTAAATATTTAAACTTTGTAGCCAACTTCTTACTCCAAATGTTTTAAGTGTATAGTCACAAAGAGGAAAAAGCCTTTCTATTATTATAATCACTTCATATAAAACATCACATCCTTTAGTAACCAAGAATTATATAATACTGTATATGTATATTTTTAGGTAAATTATATATGTAAGACATTCGAGGGAAAACATATGACATAGTCCCTCAGCTCTTAACCTAAAATTAAGTAGACATGTAGAGCAATCTTTTTCATTTTATAGGAAAAAGAGAAATACAAATCTCATACATAAGTAAAAACTACAGAATCTGAGTGAAATAAGAGATCTTTCTGAATTTTTTTAAAAGAATACAAAACAGTGATAGAAAAAATTAGAAATGACACAAGATTTCACTAAAATAGGATTTCAACAATGGCTGCTGCATATGTTAATAATGACAACACACTTAGGAAAGATGGCTATTATTATACAAAATCATAATAAAACAGATCATGTAAAGCAGCCCAAATGCATTGTTTACGTAGTGCAAGAGATTAAACCCAAGATTTCACACCCACCTATATACTGAGCCCTTCTACATTCTTTTATTTTGTGACAAGGTCTTACTAAGTGGCCCACTCTGAACTGGAACTTTCAATTTCCTCTCTCAGCCTTCCACAATACTGGGATCATAGGGCTTTACCTCCAGGCCCACCTTGAATTGTTTAGTCTAAAATTCTACAACACAGACACTGCTAAACATCAAGAGACTAAAAATATAGTTACATTATATTTAATATTCTTTTATAGAATACTTAAGTTGGCTTGATAACATTAAATTATTTTTCTTCCAGAGATGTTTAAGAAGTAAAACAACAAAAGTAACAAAATAAGGAACAAGATATCTGCCTAAGATTCTTGTTGTCCAATATAGTGATATAATCCTTTTTAATTATCAATCGTACTGTATCAGGCTGAACTGATTATATGAAAAATCTAAGAAAATTGGGCTTTTTTTGGATTTAACGTACACATTTTCTCATGTTTATAAACTTTATAGCATGTTACTTAAAAAAAATAAAGGTTTGATATGCTATAGAAGAGTAGCTCTAAAATTGTTTTTTTTAAGGGCTGGGACATAGCTCAATGGCACAACTGCCTGCCTGGCAAGTAAAAGGTCCTGAGTTCAATTTCTAGTACCAAAAAATTAAATTACATTAAATTAAATTGTGTTCATTGGTATAACAGGTTTAGTATCAAATAAATATGTTAGAAATGAAAAATTCTCAAGTGTCACCTAGAATCACAAGGTTTTTTTTTTTAAATGTATTTGTACAGGGTCTCATTATGCAGCTCAGACTCATAGTGATCCTTCTGTTTTTAGTCTCCCCAGTGCTGGGATTACAGATATGCGCCACCATGTCTGAAATGCTAGCAAAGCACACTGCCTGTGGTGCTGGGGATTGAATCCTGGTCCTTGGGCAGGCACTTAGTCTACTGAGCTATCTCGCCAGTCCTTAGAATCTCAAGTTTTATGAATGAAGCCTGTTAATGTCTAACTTGTAAATTAATTTGCTGCACCTAAACTATAAAATCATTACCATACAAGAAAGATTTTAAGTAGTTATTCAAGTACCAAAGATGGAGTCTAATTTTAGCTCCATTATTTAATAATTATGTAACCTGGGACAATTTTTCCAAATAATTATTATTTTCAAAATGTAGTTTTAGTAATTAATAGTTTTTGTAAGTACCTTATTTTATAGCTATATCAGAGAATCTAATCTGATATGAAAAGTTTAGAACCCTTTCTTACAAAAATATTTCTATTAGAATGATTCCCAATGACATAATATCAGAAGTAATATAAACATCTGTTAATCTGATTTTTTTGTTTCTGTAGTACTGGTGACTGAACCCCTTTACTCTGAACTGCAGCTGCAATTTTTTATTTTTATTATTATGTCATTTATTTTTAGGCAAGGCCTCAATAAGTTATCCAGGCTGGGCTTTAAACCTGTACTCGGGGCCGGGGAGATGGCTCAGTGGAATAAGTGCTTCCCTAGCAAGCGCAAGGGCCTGAGTTCAACCACTGGTTCCACCAAAAAATAAAAAATAAAAAAATAAACCTGTACTCATCCTGCTTCTGCTCCCTAGAGTGCTGGGATTATAGACAAGTGCCACCATGACCAAAGTGATAATTAGATTTTAATAAATGCATTATTACATTCAATCAAACAAATTTATCCATTTTCCTACCACATCTGAGGTACTGGGCAGGTATGAAAGATGTTCCAACAAATACATATGGAGCTTAGCACTGTGAGCTTACAGTTTATAACAGCAGAAATGGGCATGCAAATTAACTGCAATAAATCACAATGAGTGCTAAGTCATATTAACTACATGATTTAATATACAGCATTTAAAACTTTGAAAACTATGAATAGCTCTACAACAAGACTATGTAGGAAAAATAAAATGCAAAAAGAAATATTTAAAAAGTAATTAAATAAAAAAGTACTACAAAATACATTAAATTGATGTTTTAAGTGATAAAGTCCTAATGTACCTGTTGTTTTTTTTAAAATTTATTTATTTATTATAGTGTCTCGCTACACATCAGGGACTTTTTCTTGTGGGGGGGGCAGGGTCAGCTCAGCCCGCCCTGGGGGAGGGGCTGGCACGGCATGTGGTGCTGGGGATTGAACCGCGGTCCCTCAGAGCTTGCCTAAGCTTGCCAAAACAGTAGCTTTAGACCGCTGAGCTATCTTGCCAGCCCCGTACCTGTTTTTTTCACAATGCCCTTTGGTGTAATCAAACTATAGATTTAAATTTTAATTTTAAGCTTTTGCTATTGAGACAAAAGGCCTACTGTCCTATGAATAAATTACTAGTACAGTCAAAAAAGAAAGTAGGAGAAAGAAGAAAACATCTATCAGGCCCCAATTTTGCTTTAAAAATATTTGGTTTCTCAAAAACACCTACCAGTTTCACCTCTATGCTTGTGGCACCAGCATCCAAGGAGTTTTCGACCAGCTCTTTTACAACACTGACCACAGAAGTGATTATCTGGGAACTTGAAAGGAGGCGAACCGTTGCAGCAGGCAACTGTTTCATTCTAGCTTCTAGCAGAGTATCTAAAGGATAAACATGCAATTTAAAAAAGCTTTGTTAAGCACTTCTAATAGAACAGAGAGCAATAATGACAAAAATAATAGTAATAACTCACATTTATTGAGTCTAACCCATGCCAGTCTCTAGTTTAAGCATATACAGCATTAATTATCTCTTACCAGAAGTCTTTGAAAGAGATGTACTGTAATGTCTTTTTACAAGAGTGCTGAAGAAAACTTGTCCAAGGTCATTCAGTTAAGAGGCTGAACTAAGACTTACACAGGTAAGCAATATAATACCTCCTGTACTTTTATGTATGTAATGGTGCAAAAAATTTTGTGTGTGTTGGCTATCCAGTCTGACTTTACTAAACTTCAACCTGATATTTACAACTGTCAGCTGAGAACACTAACTCAAATTCAAGGTATTTTGATCACAATAATCCATTTACTCAGAATATAATGCGACCAGTCCCTAAAACCCATCAATTCTTTCTTAGCTGTCTTTTGCTTTTAGTCTTTCCTTTTTCCTGGGGGGAGGGGTGCTAAGGATAAAATCTAGGAACCTGGGCATACACAGGGTCCCTAAGCCACACTCCCAGCTGAAGAGCTTCCTTTTCCATCACCCTCTGGCACTAGCATAAGCTCTTAACACTACACAATTTCCTTATTAGTCTCCGTGACACTGGACCACTGGTCACCATGCCTGTTAAAATGATGATTACACCAAGAACAGCAACTACCATTTCTGAAATTAAATGCACTTTATATATGGGATCACATTAAATCCACTAAAACATGAAAAGGAAGTACTACGTAAGAGTTGTCATTATTGTGGGGATGTAGACTGGTACAACCATTGTGGAGATCAGTGTGGTGACTCCTCAAAAGAGTAGGACTAGAAATCCCATTCAAGCCGGCTATCCCCCTACTGGGAATTTTCCCAGAGGAACTGAAAACATTGTATCATAGTGATATATGTGTACCTATGTTTATAGCAGCGCAATGTGTGATAGCAAAATCTTGGAAACAACCAGGATGTCCATCACATGAGGAATGGTTGAAAAAGATGTGCTATTTCTATATAATGGAGTATTACTCAGCTATTAAGAATAAGTTTGAAGCATTTATACTGAAGTGGATGCCTCTTGAACATACACTCATAAGTGAAATAAACCAGACACACATGTGTAAATATCATATAGTCTCCCTAGTATAAGAAGCGAAAAGCAGAAATACAAATGGAAATGCACAACAACAACTAAAAACAATTGAGTCAGATAAGGCAAAGTGAATGGCGCATATGCTGCAGGATACTAATCAGCTTTTCTTCTGGATGGTTAACAACCTAAGCTCACAGATCAAAATTGAAGAAATAGAAGAGCCATAAGGCCAGACAATATTTTGGCCCTAGCCTTTCAAGGTCAGCGAAGACTCAGGACATAGGAGAAACTGTAGTGTAACATCATGAAACTCAGTTGAGCTCCAAATCTTCTGAACAAGGAGATTATGGAGCCACAGAGGAAAGAGATCGAATTTCTGTAGTGTGCCTGGGGAGAAAACTTTCTCTCAGGCTCTCACAGAGAGCAAACTGGTCAAGCATTGGCCGTGAACCATCCACATGGATGACATAGACAAAGGATCTACAGAATAAGGTACAGGACTAAGATAAACCCTGAGGGGACTTCCTGACCTCATAAGAAACAAAAAGTACATGTGTTGGTATATTGGTCTTGCTCTATCTAGGTCTTAATCATCCAGCAGAAAAGTATAAAAATGAAGTATACACCGTGGGGCCATAATAATAAGTTGAGCTGTAAATGGCTATGGTGGACAACTTCTTCAGATAACTCACTATTGTTGTGTAATGCTGAACTGTGTTGGATTGTGTCGTCAAGTTCAGGCACCTAAATTAGTTGAATGACAATGGAGTGCCCATCTTTGACAGGTGTAGACAAAGGAAGGGATATAGAAATTAAGAATCATGATGTGCGTGTATGGACAGTACAGTTGGGATAGATAACGCTGTGCTTCTACATAATCCTATGAGAGGAAAGATTTGCACTAATGGTGGTTGGACAGGGTATTATGTTGGCTTCTAGTACTATGGACAACTACTAGGAAAATAACAAGGTGGAAAGCATTAATTATTGAATCTTTGATGTAATTCAGGAATAAAAAATAAGATACGCAAACAGCTACACTCTCTTAATTTACTGATAAGATATACATAATAATGTCTGTAAGTATAATATCATGTATGCACCTTCTATGATACCAAAATATTATGAAAACAGTTTGCAATGTATTAATTTATCAAATCCATCTTGTCAAGGTATCTTAAAACTGTCTCATTGATATTTGTACTTCAATAAAATAAAAATAAACATGTAAGTATATAGACAGCAACTGAAGTTAATTGGACTTTATTCAATAAAATTAATAATAGGCTGGCAAGATAGCTCAGCGGTAGAGCGCCTCTCACAGACGCGGTTCGAGCCCCAGCACCACATGCCATGCCAGCCCCTCCCCCTAGGGCGGGCTGAGCTCACCCCCCACCCCCACAAAAAGAAAAAAAAAAAAAAGAATCCGTGATGTGTAGCGAGACACTGTAATAAATAAATGAATTAAAAAAAAGTTGTCATTATTATGATCATTTAAGAAGAATGAAAAATTACAAAACTTGTCAGGCTACAAACAGAGCTGTTTATGTCAACAAATAAAACTAGGAAATTATTAAGGAAAGAAAGTCTTAATGCTCTATGAAAACCACAAGTTTGCACAGAGGCCATCACAATGTCACACAAGAAGTCCTTACAAAGACACTTGCCAAACAATTCTGTTCAACCTTGCCTTGACACCAATTATTCATTGTCACCATGAATTACTGTTTGAAAGTATTTGATGTAATCCTCAATTTCATCTTTAAAATACTTCCCCTTGCTCTAACTTTTTTTTTTTGCGGGGGGGGGGGGGACCGAGGATTGAACTCAGGCCTTGTGCTTGCCAGGAAGCACTTATCCTGCTGAGCCATCTCCCTGGCCCCTGCTGTAATGTTTTTGAATACACCTAATTTACTCTGCATGTGTATCCCTACTGCAATGCTCTGCAGTTCCCATCACAATGCTTTTCTGAAATAAATAAAATTCTTTTGAGAATCACTCTTGTTCTTTTTATGTCTACAGAGGCTTAAAAAAAAGAAAAACACTGAGTGACTGGCACAGAGAGTTCTAAATTAGAGATTTTATCTTAAATGCATTTTTTAAATGTCTTCACAAGTATGTCTTCATGTAAACTCATAACAGATACTAAGTAGATCATTGAAAGCACACAGATAATGGAATTGTGAAGACGAATGTGTTCTAACATGATTTGTTATAAGCAAAACATTGGGCAGAGAGGAGCCTCAGTAATAGAATGTTTGCCTAGAAAGTACCCTGAGTTTTATCCCCAGCACCACACACACACAAATAAACAATAACTTATAAACAAACATTTAGTTAACAGATCACAGTGTTAACAACTGAAGAATGAGAAGAACAACTGTGTAATACTGAATGCAATGGATGATCTGCTATGCTTGCAATGATCTCACAGTGCTGCCACCCTGGGATGTGGTCAGTCTTATGACTTCGTACAGTTTCATTCAAACATCTTTAGTCATTAACATGTTCTGAAGAGTCACAATGTCTTTTTAAATTATTGAGCTGTTTTGAAATATAGCCTTAAGAGTTACTGTTAATCTATACTAGTTAGATCTCCGCATGTGAGATTAATTGCCTGCTCTATTACTCACCTTAAAATGTCATTCTAATCATGTGGCTCCCCAAGTGTGAAAGATAAAGCTCAAATCTGTGTGCTGGTATTTGAAGTCCTTAATATGCTGACTCAAGATGAAAATACAAATCCCTCTGCTAGCAATTATTATAGATATAAACCCTTAATCAAGCAATCATATCTCACATTAAAAGTCCATATCAAACACATAAGGAAGGGGCTTGGC
Source organism: Ctenomys sociabilis (assembly GCA_004027165.1). Lineage (NCBI taxonomy): Eukaryota > Metazoa > Chordata > Mammalia > Rodentia > Ctenomyidae > Ctenomys > Ctenomys sociabilis. The sequence continues at coordinate 29,565 of PVKA01001555.1, forward strand.
ATGTACTGTAATACATAATTTCAGAAAAGATTTTAGGAAAATAAACACTAGCTTGACAACATGCAATTCCTAAGAAGTTAAGGATTTCTTGGACAGGAAGAGGGTACCCCACCACTTCCTTAATTTCACATAGTTACATGCTTATATGATGATTTGATCCTGGGATATAGTTCCAAATAAAATACCAGTGTGAAAACAAAAACCAGAACATAAAGGTCAACTTAAGATTCTTTCTCAAGCAACACAGAGTCACGCAAATAGTAACTGAGCAAGAAATGGAGTACAGATACTATAGCATACAAAATTTAAAGGGATACATTTCTAGGAAGACACAACCTACTGCCTTCTGAGGGTCTTAAATGGTCACAATTCATTATACGACTATATTTGCTATACATAAGGCAAAGCTGATTGACATTCAAACTTATTAGTACTGTCACAGAAGGTACCTTCACTCTTCTGAAGCTCCAGACTGGAGTTGCAGGTGTAAGGGCATAGAGGTCCTATACTGCCTAATTTCAGTCATTAGCCACATGTAACAACTGAGCCCTTGAAATGTGGCTAGTCCAAATTGAGATGTGCTAATATATGTTAGATTTCAAATTCAGCATAAAATAAAATCCAATTAAATGTTTACATGATTATAAGATAATGTGTTACTTTATAGACATATTAAGCTACATTCCTGTGTTTTATATCTACATATATTGCAAAACCCCTATGTATCATTAGATCATAGGATTTTTTGGAGGGGATTAGATAACAGGGGTGTGATATGTGATTTTAGGAGGTTAAGCCCGGCTGAAGGAGGCAGGTCCCTGGGGGAGTGGCCTCGAGGGCCTCTCTCCCTTCTCCTTCTGCTCCTGACTGCCAACACTTGAGCCAGTTCTCCTCTGTGATGCTGCCCCGCAGTGGAGCTAGCTATTTATGGCCTGAAACCTCTACAGACTGTGAGCCAAAATAAACCTTATCTCCTTTAACTTGCAGGTACTAGGAACTGTTTCAGTAATAATAAACTAAAACATATGTAATACACACTGAAATTCATTTTTTTTAAAATGACTATAACCTAGAAATTATGCTTCCACTGAAGTGCTAGATAGAGTTGTAGCTTGAAAAAGCAGGTTCTAAAATTATCTACTTTGGTTTTTTGGGGAGGACCTGAAATAGAACCCAGAACCTCATGCTTGCCAGCAAGGCACCATGCCACTCAGCTATATCCACAGTCCCACTACTTTGGTTTTATCCTAGATATAACATTAGCTGTACGATAGTGAGAAAATTAAACTCTCTAAAACACAATTGCCTAATGTATAAAATGGGGAAAATAATGCTAGCATATAGGGGTAGTTAGAAATGATATATATAAAAAACTTACAGTAGTTGGCATATAAATGCTCAGACTCCAGGCTAAATTGACTTCATCCAAATTTCTAAATGAATAACCCATCTACCTCTACCCCTAAAGGAGCTGACCTAGCAAGGCTTAGGTTCAGGTACAGAATTCTACATTAGCTTGAAAATCCCAAGAATCTAAGAAAAATACTGATTAACAAAGTTATGAGTTAAAACTTAGGTTCATCTCAACCTTTACTTGTTCTGGGAAGCCTGCCTACTTTCATCACCTTCAACTCATTTCTATACTTACTCCAAAATCATCCTGTCCTTTGTTTTTAAATTCCTAGTTTCATCATAGTCTTTCTCAATCTTTGTTTCTTGAGGTCACGGGAATTTACAGCATTAACTCTTTCACACCTTGCCTAATCCCATTCCATCATGTCCTCTGGTTCGATGCCTGCATTCCTAACCATACTCTTTTTCCTTTGGGACCAAGTCAATGTCTCCTTTTTCCTAATGAAGTGCCATGAATGTTTATGTCCCCCTAAAAGTCACGGTGCAACCCTAAACCCAGTTAGGTGGTGGGGTTTCCTGGAGGGTCACGCCTTCATGACTGGGATCAGTGCCCTTAGTCATCATGTAAGGACATTAGATGGTGCTGTTAGCCACCAATCAGGTCCTCATAAGATTCTGAGCCTGCTTTATTTTGTTGTTCTAGCTGCCTAATCTGTGAGAAATGTTTTTGTTGTTTACAGGCTGCCTAAGCATAAGGTATTTTGTTCTAGCAGCCCTAAGGATAAGGCATTAACGTTTGACTACTTGACACTTTCACTTGATTTCAATGAGTTTCCCTACAAGCATTTTGGTGTTGAAAGCAAAACAAAACAAAACAAAACAAAAAACCTTCAACTCTATTAGGACCTCTGCACTAAGCTATATCCTCAGCCCTTTTTCTATTTTCAGACAGGGTCTCATCAAGTTTCTGAGGCTGGGCTTGAACTTCTCCATATATATATATATATATATATATATATATATATATATACATCTCCATATATATATATATACTCCATATATATATATACTCCATATATATATATATACTCCATATATATATATACTCCATATATATATATATACTCCATATATATATATGCTCCATATATATATATACACACACACACACATATACACATATATATGTGTATTATCATAAATATATATGAGTATGTTATCAGTATATACATACATATATACATATGAGTATATTATCAGTCACTCAGCATTCCCAAAGTGGTGATATTATTGCCATCTTCCACCACGGCCAGCTTCACTTTTCTTATGAGGCTAAAGTTGAATAAAGATCCTATATTGGGTGTTATTAATTCCCTATCATCACTAACTCATTTCTATAACCCTACCAAAATATCTATAACTTGAACCACTGTTAGAATTTTATTCTCTTCAAGACGACTGATGATCTTTTGAATCACTGAATCGTTCTGTCAGGAATCATGCTCCTTGACCTCCTTGAAATGTCTGATGCTATTACCTAATTCTCAACACTATTTCCATCTATATTTCCTTGACCACTTATAGTCTTTACTGTCTTCCCAGAAATATGAGCATTTCCCAACCCTTCCCCTATCCTTAGGTATAGTAAGACCCAAAACAAATTCCTGTAAGTAATACCTGTCTTCCCAAGCATAGAAAGATATTTGCAACAAACAATGCCATGGCTACATAAATATTTGTGAAATAGAACTCATGTGGCCTCCCTCCACATGTTCCACTTAATTGTTGCTATTTCTCTTAAGAGTATGTTTTTGGGGTCAGGGAGATAGTTGGGCAGACTAAGCTCCTGCTTGGCAAGCACAAGGACCTGAGTGTGATTCCCACATACTTTAGGCTACTAAGAGATTAGATATTCTACACTTTACATTTTTATAGTACCTCTTCCTTTAAAAAAATTTATTTTATTCTTCCTTGTTTTTAAATCCAAATTCACATTCTATTTTCCCTCCCTTCTGTATTAATTAATACACGCCATTCTGGCCCTGGAACCTTTGCTGGCCACAGAAACAGGGCATGGTGGTACATGCCTATAATCCCAGTGCTAGGGAGGCAGAGATAGGAGAATCATAAATATATATATATATATATATATTTTTTTTTTTTATCAGTATATATATGAGAGTATATTATCAGTCATCAAGATTAAAGCCTCTCCACTCCTTTGCTATCAATCTGTATGTATTTGTTGTACTTCTTACTTCTTCTTAATAAATGCAATGTATTATTCTGGGTCCAATTCTACTAATTTTTTTAAAAAATGTATTTAGTACAGGGTCTACAGGGTCTCACTACACAGATGAGACTAATGATCCTCCTGTTTTTAGCCTCCCACATGGTGGAATTACAGGTAGGTGCCACCATGCCCAGTCTCAACTGCTGGGGGTTCCTGTGCCGCTGGGGTATCTGGCTGGCCTAGTTCTATTATCTGCAACACAATCATCCAATTGGAATGATTCTTCCCTCTCCCTAAATGGCTAAAGTGTTTAGCTTGCGTCATTCATGGGATGCTTATCACATACCAGTCTTGAAAGTGTGTAGCTTCAGAGTGCAAGGAACTATGCATATGTATCTCGAGATGCCACAGAGTAATCATAGCACTTCACTCATCCTGAGCATCCAGGTTGAGTGGATGAGGGCCACTAAAAATAACATCAGTGTTTTTCTTGTGCCAACGTAAACATTAAAGCATGTCATCATTGCCTTATTCCTTCCCTTTATATCCTAATTCTCAGCTTGTTTCCACTCATTCCAGAACCAACTATACCTCCTAACAACTTGTTTCATAACTCTAGGGCATTTCTTACCTATTTGGAGGCAACATGAATTTAATATGTTCCAAACTGACCTCAGAACCTTTCTCTAATTGGTTTCCTCCTTTATTTCTTGATAATAAAAACATCTGGGTAAAGATTGTGTACTTTTTTTCTTAATCCTTACTGTACCTTACTGTACCATTATTCCTCTATCACAAATGGCTTGAAAGACTTGATGACCTCTTTGGAGATCAGACACTATTATGTGGCAGATGCAAAACCTCTTATGTTCACACTCTGCATTCTAGGACCCACACCTTCCTATCCTACTTGTAAATACTTCTCAAACAAATTTTCTATTCTCAGTATGATCTCTGTTTAGCCTCTTAAAATTTCACCTCTGAACTACAGCAACAGCTAATTAACATTTTTACTCCAATATTAACTACCTATAAAACAGCTAAAAATTTCATTACATTACTACAGTGTTTAAAATTTTTATAAGGTTTCCAACTGCTAACTAGGTAAAGTCCAGACCCTTACCAGTCGGATCTCTACCTACCTTTCTAATTTACTACCACCATGCCCTTTAGCTTGTATCTCTTCTAGGATAACTTCTCACCTTCCTTCCATATTTTGTTTCAGTACCATCTCAAAGACTCTTCCGACTCTTACAATTTTATCATCCCCACATACTTCAGGCTCCTAACAGTTTGGATATTCTACACTTTACATTCTTATAGTACCTCTTCCTTTAAAAAATTTTATTTTACTCTTCCTTATTTTTAAATCCAAATTCACAAGTCATTCTATTTTCCCTCCCTTCTGCATTAACATACAGGGATTCTGTATTAATTATAGAATCTGCAGACCGGACCATTATATTACATGTGTAATAGATTCTCGAAAAGCAGCGGGTTGATGCCAGGCTTATAAGTTAATAGCACAGAATTTCTGAGCAATGTTGGGATAGCGATTCTTCCATTTTTTCTGTGAGATAAGCAGGGATCAGAGAACTCAGATTTTTGGGATTTTTTTTTTTTTTTTTGGAGAATACAAATAAAGAGCAGACTAAATCAAACCCAACATTCTATTAAGTAAACTTTTGAAATGTTTTTGGCAAGTTATTTCGGAAAAGAAATGGAAAAAAAAAAAAAACCAAAAAAACCTTTATGTTCTGCCAATATAGATAGCTAATTTGATTTCGATGATGATCAAAAGAAAATCTAATCAAGGCTCTTCCTCTCCATCCTCAATCTTTGACATCCGCGTGTGCACTCCACGCGGATACTGATCCATGACACCAGCTGTTTCACCAGCGGGCCTAAGGAACAATTTACTGGTACCCCTCCGGGGACAGCGTACCACATCACAACGCCACACTCACGCGCAGTCAAGTTAAGGTCCTTCGGAGTAAACGTTCTGCCCGGAATACAACTTTAAGTCTCGCGCCCAGAAGCGTCTGGGAAATGCGCTGCAAGAAAAAAAACCTGCCAGTTTGGCGCGGGCTCCCGGGCCGCGCTCCAGCCGGAGCTGCTTCCCGCCCCGGGGGAGGTGCCCAAGGCGCCGCGGCGGCCTTCACAGGCAGGAGTCTGGGAGGAGCGGGACACTCAAACTCGGGACAGCGTAAGAATGAACCCTGAGAGCCCCACGACAAACCTTGCAGCTCGTCGAGGCAGGTAATTACCATCCACCAGAGGACGACCAGCAGCTAGCATCCCACCCAGACCCCGGCCCGGCTGCGCGCGACACCCCTCTCGCCACAGCGCGCCTGTGCGAAGAGGCGGGCCCCCGTCGCGCCCCGTAGTCCCGCCCCTCGGGGAAGCGAGATTGACAAGGCTAGTGGCCATTCCCCCGGCAGCGAGACCGCGGGACGGCTTCCGTCCGCAGTGCCTGGCTGGAGCGCACGGCGAGGAAACGCTACGTTAGCGCTAGAGGTATTCAGCGCCGCGCCAGAAGCCTGGAGCGGGCGGCGGTGAGTAGGGACGGGCGCCTCGGTGCTGTGGGCTTCGAGGGGTCGGCGCCGCCCAACGGGAGAGGAAAAGGCTGCCGCTGCTCCCGCGGGCTAAGTGGCCCCAGATGCCTGTCGCCCCTGGGTCCTGGTCGCGGAGGCACTGCCCCCCTAGATGTGGAGCTGCCACCCCGTAGGGGCGGGGGACTCCAATGCCCCGGCTCAGTGGCCCGCAGGAGGGTCCCCAAAGGGGCCGGTGTGCCAGGCCGGGCGAGGGCGACGCCGACACCCTCTGCGCCGTCTGCGAGTCTTTCTTTGTTCGCCGGGCGCGGGGAGGCGCGGCACCTGGAGGTCACGGTTTCTAGTCGGGGTGCCACCAGTACCACGCCAGCTCTGCCCTGCCTCCTTGTATTTAAACAATTGTATTTCGTGTGTGTTTGCAGGTACATAATGATTACATTCATCGGGCGGGGATTGGTACACGTATAACACATCGGATTCTTTTTACGACCCTTCCTTCCCCTGTCTCCCGAGATGTAAATGTCAGGCCTCCTTCCAGCCTTTTGTTTTCTATCTTGTAGAAAATAGGAAAAGCATCTTGAGTGGTGGAATATTCAGAGCGTACTGTGACATTTAAAAATAGTGTATGATAAACGGTGGATGATCGTGAAAATATTTACTCACTTAGGAGAGACTTGTGCTTTGAATATCTGTAACTTTGATAGCTGTAAGCCTTGAGATTTTCAGAGGGTGAAAAAAAGGTACCTTATGCCCCGGAAACATTTGCTAGATAGGCGATGAGTAATTCCTTTCTGCTACTAATAAAAAAAGTTTATGTTTTTTCTAATGGGAGCTGTTACAGATGTACTTTAGCCCCATTGAACCCTCTTCCTGAGATGACAGGTTTTCTTCAAGACAGTCTGATTTTAAGTTTAGGGAATTCTTAAACCCAAATAAGTATCATCGCTAAAATGACTGAGAACTATTATATATCTTAGACCCTTTTGGTGTTCATCTTGAACATAAAGGGATCATGCACAAATTGTGAGAAACTTTTAGAGGAGTTGACTATAAATACTCAGCTGAGTCATTTTACCTAATTGTGTCACAAAAGTGAGACATGTTATACCTTTACTAAATTTTACATGTTGTCAAGGCATGTTCCTTCCAGATTCTGTAGTTAAAAAAGGAGTCCTTTGAATTCTGACCACAGTATGTACTAAACAGTACATTAGCTGTGAGGATCTGGCTGCTCCACTAACTTGCAGGGTCATTTTTTTTAAAGAAAAATTTTGTTTCTAAGGTTAACTCTTGGCTTTGTTGTCATTGTTATTTATTTATTTATTTGATACACGGTCGCTCTGTGCAGTTCAGACTCCCCAATACTGATTACAAATATGTGCCACCACAGCCGAATTTGGGGCCAGCATAGCGTGTGATGTCAGGGATGGAACTTGGGTCCTTGGGCTTTCCAGGCAGGAACTTAGACCACTGAGCTATCTCCCCAGCCCCTATTACTGGTTTATTGTTTTGTTTTTGAGCCAGGGTGGTTATATAGTTCTGGCTAACTTTAAACTCCCTATGCAGCCCAAACTGACTTCAGTTGCAAAGATCCTCCTGCCTCAGCTTCTTAAGTGCTGGGTTTTGGGCATGTGCTACCATGTTTGGTTAAGCCTTGACTTTTTACTTTGTATTCATGGTATAAAAAGGCGTAGTTGTTTCTCTCTTCAGTTTGTGTTTTCCTGAGCATTACTTCGTTTAGTAAAACCAACATATACTGGAAGACAAACTGTGATAACAAGTCTGTAAGTTCACATGTTATGGGTTGTTTACCCCCTACATCATATCTGCAAGTATCATGTTTTGGAGAAGATGTCTGTTCTATACCAAAATAACAAGGAAAAAATAATTCTGGTAGCTTTTTGTCATGTCAGAATTTGGGTTATTTTGGTTTCCAGCTTTATCAGTGTTGCTTCATTTTATTTCTCCTCTACAGAGCAAACATGAATGTTGGCGTTGCCCATAGTGAGGTGAATCCTAATACCCGTGTAATGAACAGCCGGGGTATGTGGCTGACATATGCATTAGGAGTTGGCTTGCTTCATATTGTCTTACTCAGCATTCCTTTCTTCAGTGTTCCTGTTGCTTGGACCTTAACAAATATAATACATAATCTGGTAAGAATTTAGCTTTATTCTGACCACTTAAAAGCTTAATGTTTACTAGTTGATAGCGATTAAGGAGAAGAAGGAATGGGGAGTTCATGTTTAATGGGTTTAGAGATTTAGTTTTGCAAGATGAAAAGGGTTCTAGAAATGAATAGTAGTGTGAGGGGTCCACAAGAATGTGAATGTACTTGGTACATTGTAAACAGGAATGGGCTTTGCAATGGTTTTGGGTGTTCTGTTTGGTTTGCAGCCTTAGGATGCCCACTCAGGGATGTGTGCATGCCAGGAAAATGTCCCAGTGGCCAACAATGGTATTTTCTAATTGTTTATTGAAATAAATTCATATATTATAAAATTCACCTCTTTGAAATGTTGTGCTTCAAAACAATTCAATGGTTTATAGTATATAAGAATTAATTTTGAAGAATTCTAATTGGGCATAGGGGTTTTTTTCTTTCATACCTTAACATTGCTCCAATATTATTATTAAGATTTTTTTTCTCCAGTTATTTATATAGAATCTAGAAAATAGTAAGGGCCAGCCAAATAGCTCAGCAAATTAAAGTGCCTGCTTAGGCAGAATGCAGTGGCTGGGGTTCAATCCCCGGTGTGCTGTGCTGGCCCCGCCTCGGGGCACAATGAAAGGGTGATTGTGTAATTCCAGCTCTTGGGAGGCTGAACACAGGCGGATCACTATGAGTCCAATTTGTAGTGAGACCCGTAGACCTTAATAAAATACAAAAAGAAAATACTGGGTCACTTTAGTAAAAGTGTCATGACAGTGTAATTCTAGTTATTATAAGGAACTAACCAAAATGCTTCAGAAGCATTTCTCTTTGTTTTATCTACTGGAGTCTTAACAAAGTAATTTGGTTTCAATCCCTAAGTCTTTCTAAACTAAGTATATTTGTGTCTTTCAACATAGAAATTTAGTTTAATCATACTCAGCATCTTATAGGATACCTTAGCTGCTTTTTTTTATAGCAGAAGTTTTTAATAGTGTGTATCATTATCTTTAAGCTTTTTTTTTTTTTTTTTTTTTTGTGGAACCAGGGATTGAACTCAGGCCCTGTGCTTGCCAGGAAAGTGCTTATCCTACTGAGCCATCTCCCCAACCCCTCATTATCTTTAAAGTAGTCACTCAGTACAAGACATAAACCAGCTGACTGTAGTGGTGGTGCATGCTTGTAGTCCCAGCACTTGGGCAGGATGATTGCTGAAAATTCAAGGCCAGCCTGAGCTACAGAGGGAGTCCCTATCTCAAACAAACAAAGACATAAACCAAAAGAGTCTTACAAAAAAATAAACAAACATTACAATACAACTGTTTTCAACACATATTGAAATAATTTTGAAACACTTAGCTGCTTCTTGGGAGTTGGTTTACTATTAATTTGTTAACCAAACTGAGACTGTTTTCCTTTAGGATAGAAATTTTGAGCATGATCATACTTAACATCCTGAGGTGCCTTTAGATACTTCTTTTTGACTGTCTTCTATATTGTATTGGTTCTACAGAGCATGAATTTTGATTAACTACTGATCTTGTTTTGCATCCCTGGAAATTGCCTGTTACCAGAAAAGATAAAAACAAAAGCCATTCACTCAAGAATCCTAATAATGGCTTTTCTTGTCTTTAACAGCCTATTAAAATGGAGTGAAACTGGGTATAGTGGGTCACATCTATAATCCTAACATTGAGAGGTTGAGGCAAGATATCCAATCACAGTCTGGGGTCTTTTAGCAATTCGGACCTCAAAAAAAAAGTGTTGGGGATATATATCAGTGTAAAGGGCCTGGGTCAACCCCCATTTCTGTGGGCTGGGTAGAATGAAAGGGGAAAACCAGCTCACAGAGTTTTAACTGAACCCACACCAAAACTAAAAGAAAGAATAATAAAAGAACTGAACAACAAGACAAAAAATGTAGAACTAGATTTTTTTAAATAAATACTTTTCTTGCATAAATTCGAGGTTGATTGAGAAAAACAAAGATGATATGCTGAAGGAAGTGATAAATGAATGTTCATTTAGTCCACCTTTATATGGTAGACTTTGATAGGGTACTCTGTGTTTTAAGAGATAGGGTCTTGCCATGTAGCTCAGGCTGACTTAAAACTCCTAGGTTGAAGTGATCCTCCTGCTTCAGCTTCCCATGTGCTAGGCACCACCATGCCCAGATTGATACTCATGTTCATCTTGCTAGATCATCTTCCACCTCAGAACAAAGAAATGTCAACAGAACTCAGTATATTCCTGATTTACCTCCTACCCTCCCCCATAGTCTGCTCCTTTGACTTTGCTCCCAATCTTGTCTAAAGACACCACTGTCTGCCTAGTAAGCAGCCAGGCAGCTGAATGTCAGTGGCGCAGTGATTGCTATGATGTATTGTCCAAACGGAGACATTGTGAAAGTAAAGAGAGTGCTAGTAACAACTACTCCAAAAGAAAGGTATAGACCAGACCTTGAGCCATCCTGTGCACAGTAGGACGCTGATCACCCTTGTTTTAGGATTACTCCTTTTCCTTTATCGTCCTTGTCCATTTGGTCAAAGCCCTGTGTGACCTATTTTACTATCAGCTTGATCCACAGCCTCATTTTCCTCATGTAAATTTTGCAGTTAAATCAAATCCTCTTTTGTTGCTCCTCTAACCTATTCCAACTTGGCAAAGAAATATTTTTTAAATACTTAAAGAATTTTCCATTTACATATATAATAAAATCTCAAGTTCTTTGTGTAACATAGAAGGAAGGGACTCGGTCCTATCTCAGCCATGTGTAGACACAGGCACTCCTGACTGTGCAGAGAATCCTCCTGCTGTCACTATTTTAATCTTTCCTACTCCTGTCCTGACTGACCGATTCCTACCTGCCCCATCAGACTATTCAGGTGTCACGTTCTCTTGACATGTATAGTTCTCTGAATTCTTTATGCATTTATCATAATTTTATAATTAGCAGTTCATCTGTTTTTTAATCTTACCCTTTGTTTCTCTCATACCTACTTAAATGTTTGCTAAATAACTTTCTCCTCCCATGGTACATACCTTGAATACACTTTAGAAGCCATTGTCTATCTCCCTCTTCTAGTTTTCAGGTTAATTCCCTGAGACTGAAGTGTAATATATTACCATGAATGAACAACAGGTAATTTGACATAATGTGGAAAAACAAACTTTTAATGTATTTATTAGCTTACCACACTAAAAACCTAACTTAATCAGCATAGATGTAGCAATTACATGACTCCAAATCCAGGTCTGCTTTTAAGATAGTTTACACTAAACTAATTAAAAATGTAAAATACTTCCTGAATGCTTTTAAACATAGAAAGGTAGACCTCATTCTTGTACCCAGTTAGAAAATGCAATAATAATGTATTTGCCTTCCTGACCCATACAGTAAAACCTACAGTGATTATTTTTATTCAGTGCTATAGTTTAAAGCTGTTAAGTCTTCACAAGATTATTGGCTCCACTTTAAGAAAGAATGTGATTTTTCTTTATTTTGATATAGTAATATTTATTAGGGGCTAACCATGAAATGCATGCTTTGTTTTCAGAGTCATTTGCTATGTGGAAAATCATAACATTTTAGTGTAAAAGTTATTAAAAGTGAACACATTAGAATAGAATATACATGGTCAGAAAACATTTTCTGTGGTGCTGGGGATTAAACCTATGGCCTCACACATGCTAGGTAAGCCCAAACAAAGATTTTAATATTTTGCTGAAAACAGTACACTGTTTAGATGTTATATTCTAAACACCAGCACATGTGGTTTGAAAGAAGTAGCAAAAAAAATTTTTCTTTTAGACATATTCTGACATAATCTGTGCTTTAGAGTAGAGGTTCTGGGGCCAGGGAGATGGCTCAGTGGAGTAAGCACTTCCCAGGCAAGCACAAGGGCCTGAGTTCAATCCCCGGTTCCACCAAAAAAACAAGAGTAGAGGTTCTTAACGTTTTTAGGTTATATACTCCTGAGAATTTGAAGACATCCATGGTTTCATAGTTTCCTTTGAAGCCCTGTAAAAGCAAGGTTTGTGCTTACTGCGTAAACACTCCTGAGCCTAATGTTGTCTTCCAGCATACCAGGCCTTATTCCTGAGGTGTTCAGAATAATGGGAAAACATGGAAAAAAAACTCGCCATCTTGTGCTTTAATAAAGTACTTGCAATGAAATTAAAACACAAGCATAAACAGGTTAATTATTGCTAATGAGATTTCCACTAAGGAGTTGTCATTTGAGCTGATCTTTCAAAAATAAGGTAGTTGACAAGGTAGTATCAAGGCTTTGGCCTGAGCAATAAGAAAGTTTTCTCCCCTCTATTTCCTAAGTACTCTTAATTATACTTTTAATAGCAGTTTCTGCCCTATCATTTAATTGGTATGCATATTTTTTTCTTACCATCCCTTAGAAAGATGAATATTCTCAAGGATGGAGACATGCCTTGTTTAACTTCATGTATGCATACATGTTCTATGTTTTATGCAAAATATACATCAGCTACTCAGTAAAATTTTGAACTAAACCAAATGGAATGTAAGTCCTCTAAAGTTTAGGCATTACTGCAGCTAAACTACTTTTGAATTGCTTAACACATTAGCTTGGAAACAGACTATGCTTTGGTTTTTTTTTTTTTTTCTTCTTCTTCCTTTTTTAAATTAATTTTTCAAAACAGGTTGGTAGGAGAGTTACAACAATTAATACATTGCATATTGTTGTCTTTGTAGTAGTCATTCGTAGCACAGGACGCAGACATGATATCCTGTCCAAACACTATTAGTACAAATATTTCTTCTTATTGAATTAAGAGAAAGTAGGTATATATCCTAACTATTTTGTATATGCACATAAAAACAGTCCTTCATTTATATCTTTTTTTCTTTAGTTTTGCAGAGATGGGTATTATGCTTTAAAAGGAAGGGCTCTCCTAACCTAGTACAAAACAAAATTTCAAATCACTAATTTTCTAAGTAATCACAAAGGTAGATGTTCAATAATAGCACAAACAGAATGGCTTTTAGTAATGCTTTTTACTTTGGTTTTTAAAACTACAAAGAGGTACAGTGATGATTTTAAAAAATGAATTGAATCAAACATTTTACCTGCAACATCAAACCGTCTTTGTTACTTTGGAAGAAAACTACTAAGGTACAAAGACAGTTCTAATATTGAGTATTTCAAAACTACTTTACCCAGTGTATAGATTTTACTTTATACAATTGTACAAATAGGCCAATCTGAAGAATACATAACACTGTATATTTGGAGAAATTAATCCTATTTCTCAAAAGAAAAGGTGTTAGATAACTTAAATGTAAGGATGGGAAACTGCTCTGATACTTTTTATTTTCAATTTAATGAAAAGAATTGAAAACAGTTACTTTCAGTTGATTTCATACTGATTTTCAACAGCTAATATGCATATAGCTCAGAAAGTTCATTTGCCATACAGAAACTGGCCACAGCCATTCACTAATCTGTCACAGATAGCTTGGACACATCTTATTGCTTGTTGGCAAAGACTAATTTTGCATTTCATGTTGATTATGTGTCCTGTTGCTTATTTTCCAGGGAATGTATGTATTTTTGCATGCAGTGAAAGGAACACCTTTTGAAACCCCTGACCAGGGTAAAGCAAGACTTCTAACTCATTGGGAACAACTGGATTATGGAGTACAGTTTACATCTTCACGGAAATTTTTCACAATTTCACCAATAATTCTGTAAGTGGTAGAAATATTTAAATTAAATATTTAAATTAAGAGGAAGATTTTTCAGATTGAATTAATTCAGAAACAAAATATTTTATTAAAAATGTTTATCAATAAGTATCTACCTCAGAGTATTAAGATACAGGCAAAATTTTTGACAAGTTTGAAAAACCAGCTTTTACTTCAGTCACATTGGGAAGCAGCATTACCTGTTTTATCACTATACCTAGATGTTCTAGGATATAATGGTCAAATGTATTCCAGCCCTGACCTTATGCTTCTGTATTACACTTTTGGATGAAGCTCTCTCAGTGGTGAATTAGATGATCAGAGAAGTTTTCTTGGCCATCTGTCCCTATTTGGATATTCAAACTCCTTAGGAGTATGGCAAGGGCAAAAAGAGAGTTCAGGATTTTAAGAATAAGACAGGCCTGACTGAAATCCTAAGTATAATTCAGTCAGTTTGGTTGGTTTGCATATCAGAGTTTGGCTGCTAATACCTGACAATCTTGATGCTGTGGGAAACAAATGAGGCACAGCTGTAAAGCATTCAGTGATATATCTGATATCTGTATAACTTCCTTCCATTGCCTGGGTTCAGGACTCTCCAAAAAACAATTTCTGCTTTTGTTTTCGGTTTATGTGAAAGTTTTATTCCCATCTAACTCTCACCTAGTCAGGCTCTTCTAAGCACCATTTTTGTTTTGTTTTTTGGTTTGGTTGGTTTGGTTTTGAATATATTACCACTGGCTAGAACCACGAGTGGTACGTGCACAACTGTCCCATCAGGCAGCTTGTATCTCTAGTGTAAAAACAGATTGAATCACTTTAATTGGTCTTTACTAACAAATTTATATAAAGTCATCCAGTGAGACAGTCTTGCATATGTACCCTCAGTTAAAGCAACCTGGCAATGAGACATAAGAATCATAGCCCCATCACAAATGTGTTAAGAAGCATTTCCTGACTGTTCTGTGAGTGCTTCTGTTTCGTTACCTTTGCCTGCTCCACTCAGCTTTATTTAAGTATAAATGACAAATTTAAAAAAAATTTTTTTTCTCTCAAGACTTAATAACTACAGGGCAGGGAGATAGCTCAGTGGCACAAGCGCCTGCCTGGCAGGCACAAGTTCCATTCCTGTTACCACACGCGCACACACATGAAAAAGGTAGCTCTTTTTTGGACTGGCAGAATGTCTCGGTAGTCTAAAGCATCTGCTTAGTCAAGTGCAGGGACTGCGGTTTGTGCCCTAGCACCACATGCTGCACCAGCCCCACCTCCAGGGAGGCTGAGCCAGCCAGCAAACAAAGACTTTGTAAGTACATATAGATTGCTTTGAATCCCATGCTTAATGGATTTCATATAATAGGTATTTTTGACAGATATCTTAATGAAGCCTATATTATACACCTTGTATGTACATAATACTATATCCATGATAGAAGCAGTGCAGTCTGGAGTTGATGGAAAGACACTATAGGTTGGGAATTCTTGAAGCTTCCAAAAGTGAGGGTAAATTTTAGACAGACATTTAAATAAAAGCATTTTCAAGTGAAAATAATCTCATTAAGGCATGATACATCTTTTCCATGTTATAAATACTCCTTTAATAGGACATGATATATCCACTCTGATGTATGCCTGGGTAACACTAGACATTCTGGGCACGATGATATATGGTCTTAAAGATGGATTATATTTCTTGAGTTCTTACACAGATCTCTTCACATATGTGTTCAGTTATAGCAAAGAATAGAAATCTTATAACAGTTTCTTTCAAGTTAGCAGTTAAGCCTGTTGTAGATCTATTCATAATTGTTTCTTTCAAAGATACTGAACTGTCCTAATATACCAAAACCCTCCTATTCAAAAGTTGGTACTAGCTGTCTGTAACCTTTCAGTGAGTCACAAAATCCTTTGAGAGCATGATGTTTTGGATCCGGATCTTTTCAGGAACACAAACATAGATACAAACTATACCTGAAATCCTAGAGCAAATAAGACAACTATGTGAAAACCTTTTGCATTGAAACAGGCTAAGTAGCAGCATTCTATCAAATCCATTTAACATAGTTACAGAAGTGTAAAATGTACTTCCATTAAACAAATTTCTAAATGTCAAATTAAATTAACTTGGGCCCAAATTAAAAGTTTTTATTTTGGTGCTCAAAAATAGTTTTACTGTTAGGCAGTTTATGTTTAGTGACCTATTATATACCTTTGAATTTTTAAAATTCTTAAGTAATTTACTTTTTGGATATTACATATGTTCTTAACTTTTATTTCTACAGATACTTTCTGGCAAGTTTCTATACGAAGTATGATACAACTCACTTCATCCTAAACACAGCTTCTCTCCTGAGCGTGCTTATTCCCAAAATGCCACAACTACATGGTGTTCGGATCTTTGGAATTAATAAGTATTGAAGGATTTTAAAACTGAACAAAAATTTTTACAGCTACTGAGTTTCCTATAAAGAAGGAGTAGTTAGTAAGCTGCACTGTTTCTGTGATAATTTGAAATGAGAGATATTTGCATTGGGGGGCCAGTTGCTGGTTTTTCATATGGTGTCTTGAAGTGCAGAATTCTAAAAGATGCCTCTGTTTAAAGCATCTGGTACATTTTTGAAAAGAGGCTTTATTGGCAAGCTGGGCAGGCCCAGCTTATACGTTAATGGCAGTACAGTGAGAGTGTAGTAGATGATAATCCAAGGAAATACAAGATTTGTAAGAAAATAGGACCAGCTTGAAGTGAATGGGCATTATGCTACAAAAACAATTTCTAGTCAGTTTAAGGAGGCTTACATGTGAGCGAGAATCATCTCTATCCATGTATGTTATAGATTGTTTTTGTTATCATACGTGTTCCTCTTACATAAGAGGATTTATGCCCTCTTGTTTCTATAAGCCAGTTCCTACCTTTTAAGTATGCCTTTTGGTTTTGCTGGCTAAATATTGTGTGTTGATAGATAAGGTCAGTTTTGCATACATTGCATTACAGCATTCGTGAAGGTCCGTCCTTCTTCATGACTGGGGATAGAAGATACCAGGTATCTTATAGGCAGCCTCTGAGTCAGCATTCTAATTTTGAAACAAAGTGGGTTTTACTGCTTTTCTATATACGAAGCTGCTAAACCAATTAAGAAACTAATTTATTTCAGCAGTTAAATATATGGTAGTTTAAAGGAGTCTACTTGGATTGAGCAACTTAATTGGTAAAGCTATCATTCTTTAGGAAGGAACAAAAATAACTATAGTCACCTGAAAATGCTTCTCTAGCCATAGTACTAAAGGAAGTAATAGAGTCTTTTTTTTTAGCAAGTCTGCAGTAAAAGATGACATTGACTTCTTTTATTCCTCCTGTTGTCAGGTTTAATAATTTCCCATTAATATCTTGCCTTTAAAGATGTGGGTCTTAGCGTAGATGCTACCAAATGGTAGCTATTTCCAAAGCAGTGACCATGTTAGGTTTTTGTGACTTAAGGAAGCTTCCTATGGTTGTTAATATTAATTGTAAGAAATAACTGTATACCACTCGGAAAAATAAACACATCCAACAAACAACATCCTGACATAAAATGAGTGAAAAACTCAGTAACATGTATAAACAACATTGAAGGAAGAGTCACAAATCAACTTAAAAGTCAATTTGTGTCAATAAATTTAGCAATAGTGATCATTGTTTTGTAGCTCAAAAGTGTAAACTTTAGAAATCAGTTGTGTAATACAAAGTTGCCTTTGTACATTTGTCATTTCCCATGTACTTTTAAATAATTGTTAATCTATACTTAAAATTTTTGTTTGGTGTAAGATTATTTCAAAAGCTTTCAAAAGTCAGCAAAACTATACTGACATTTTTCAAATTTTTTTTAAAGAACTGAATTTGTAAAATTAAATCACTAAAAATATTCTGTTGTTTAACTTTTGCATTTCTTATTTTTAAACAGTATCTTGTTATGTAGTGCAAGGTGTACTGGAACTTATGTAGCTCAGACTGGCTACGAATTTACAGTCTTTCTTCCCCAGCCTCCCAAGAGTATCTTACTTCATTTTAAAGTTTATCTCAAAAGGCTTACATTTATATACATACCTCAAAGATGTAAATTGATTCTTATACTTTCTGCTGTCTGGTCTCACTGTTTTAAAAATACTTAGTAGCTATGTAAGAACTTGCCCAATTGAGGTTTTAAAGACAATTTGTATACAAAACAAGCCATTTCCCTCTCTGGAGATACTGACATTATAATAAATGAACAGACAAATGTGTGACTTTGTGTAATGATGCTTTGGGAAAAAATTAGGCAGATAACAGGCCTGGACAGGCCTGCCTTAGAAAGAGCTTCCCTGTGGATGCTGTGTTAGGGATATTTGTACACAGGCATTGTTGACAGGAACAAGGAAGCAGTATCGAGGTTTAAGGAAAGAATCACAGAGTCTAGTGGCAGTTATTAAGTTCTTGGGTGGGAAAGAGACATGTCTAAGGGAGAACAAGACAGCACTGGGATTGAGGAGAGTAGTAGCAAATGAGGACAGAAAATAAGTAGGGGCAAAATGATAACAGGCTTTAAAGATCAAGATAAAAGATTTTACTCTACGCATGACAAAGCCATTGGAGCGTTTTATACAGAAGACTAAAGAGATTTGATTTTATTTTAAAAATCACTGGCTGATGTTGGGACTAAAGTAAGGAATAGAAAGTGGGAAGTATAGTTGGGAGGGTACTGCAGGCAAGGACGAGCTTGGACTGAGGAAGCAGTGGATGTTGGGTTGGGATCTCCTTTTCAGATACAGCTCACAAGTCACTCATGCACTGCTTGTGGACGGCAGGAGAGTGACAGTGACTCCTGGGCTTTGGCCTTAGAATGTAGGTGAACAGTTGTGCTAAACAGGGAAGCTTTCCTACTTCACAAATGTGTTTTTTAAAAGGTATTTTGAAGTCATAATTACTTGGAATAAAAGCTATTACCATGTTAGAATTACTGTATGTGTCAGGAGACTAAGTGAGAATTTAAATAGGCATGAGCCCGGCGATACCAGCTCGATTTAGCATCTATCAGTGGGTCTTTCTTGCAGTAATGTTTTATGAGAGTATTGATAATTTTCTATTTCTCATTTCTTCTATTTTTATTATCCTGTATGAAAGATCTGTCTCTGCTCCACTATTTATTCATTCATTTACAGGCCTGTGTGTGGTGTTATTTGAGTTATAATCATTATTATCATTAATTTGTTGAACTGTCCTGTGGGGGACCATTGGGATTTCTTCCCAGTTGGCTCTTACGTCCTTTTTTGTTCTTTAGGTTTTTGGTGATATCATGTGCATTTTAAACTACAACAATCCTGGGGTTATCATAACATCTCCTTAATATTTGCATGTATTAGCTTTATAATACTATTTATCTATTGGTAAGAGAAAAGCTCTTAGAGACCATCCAACTCAACACCCCACATTAAACCACCACTCCTCTATTTGCTTCTGTTTTAACACTAGTTTACAACTGTAAGACAGCATATTCCATTTGGTAGTGGAATTTATCATTTCTTACGTTGAGCCAAAATCTTAATTCTCGCTCTTTGTAATTCCCTATTATTTAGATACTGACAGTGATATGTTACTGTGGCCTTAGTTTTCTATGCCGCAGCGTTTCACATGTCTTCTGCATTCTAACGGTGCTCTAGGTTCTGGTTTATTTTTTTTTACTATAAAATAGGTGATAAGAGATGTTCTAATACCACTTACCTCCCTTATTTTGGATTTTTTGCTTTTTAATGCAGCCTCATACTGCTTGAGCTGCTGTGACAGTCACATATCACTGATTGCCTTTATGGTCACTGAAATCTCAGATCTTCAGCATGTGGAGCTGTTAGTTCGTGGCTTTCCTTTCGTACTTAAGTGGATTTATTAAACCAAAGTCTTCTATTTCTCATGGAAGCTCTTCTTGATAGAATTTTTTTTTTTAATGTATTTGGTACAGGGTCTCACTATGAAGCTTGGATTTGTAGTGATCCTCCTGTTTCAGCCTCCCCAGTGCTAGAGTTACAATAAGCCTGGGCCACCATGCCCAGTCTTGGTGGCCAGCTTGGCACACAAACCCTGATCTTTTTGCTTGCCAGGCAGGCGCTTAGACCTCTGAGTTATATCCTTGGCCCATCTTGATGGATTTTAGCCTGTTGATTCATTTTATGTAGCTAAAGTTAAATCTCCATTGTCATGTAATATGTCTCCAGTATTAATACATGAAGCCAGTGAAGGTGGCTCAGATTCTGTTTATGAAGAAAACAAATGCAGCATCATGATACAGACCAGTGCAGCTTAAGAGTACAGAAAGGAGTAATTTACAAAACAGTAATTTCCCCAAAATACCAATTATGACAGGAGAGGGTTTTATTTTACTGCTTAATTTCAGTTCCACTTAAAAATGATTCAATGGGCCAAGGAGATGGCTCAGTCGAATAAGCGCTTCCCTGGCAAGTGCAAGGGCCTAAATTCAATCCCCAGTTCTGCCAAGAAAAAAAAAAGATTCAACAAAGGGCCGGCCTGATAGCTCAGCCGACTAAAGCGCCTGGCCTGCTTAGGCAGAGCGCAGTAGCTGGGATTTGATCCCTAGCATGCCTTGCAAGCCCTGGCCCCTGGGGCATGCTGAGACATAGATTGAGACTGGGCAAGGTGGCTTGTACCTGTAATACCAGGCTGTAAGCAGGAGGATCACTATGAGTCCCATGGAAGTAGTGAGGCCCTAAATACAGAAAAAATAAAAATAAATTAAAAAAAAATAAACGTCCCCCCCCCAAAAAAAAAAAAGGATTCAGCAAATCATGTGTTACATGGCTTGGGAAGACAAATCTAGGTAAAGTACCCAAAGCATTGGAGGAGTGCCACAGAGCAAGAGCAAAGATGCTATTTCTTTCTTTCTTTCTTTTTTTTTTTTTTTAATGATTGTCTTAATTACTCTTCTCTTGTTGCTGGGACAAATACCCGACACCCAAACTGAAGGAAGCAAAGATTTATTTAGCTCATGGTTACTGGAGGTTTCAGTCCATATTCAGCTGGTTCCAATGCGGGAACATGGCAGAGAGCAATCTTTCAGGGCAGCAGCAAAGAAAGAGCAAGAACACAAAGAGGAGGAGCAGCTGGCTTCTCTTTCCCCCTTACATTGAAATGCAAATTACCTGCCCCAGGGCAGGTGCAGCGTCCACACCCACAATAATCACAAACTCCAGCAGCCACCCCAAGACTCCATGAGGCTTTGGGGGTACACCTAGACACAAACGATGACAGGGATCAAACTCAGGACCTTGCACTTGCCAGGCAGGCACTTATACTGCCTAGCTGCCTCCCCAGTCCCAAAGACTATGCTCCATTTGTCCACAGTTTTAAGAAAGGCCCGCTGGGCAGGATGATTCACATCTGTGATCCTGACCACTCAGGACACTGAAGAAGCAGTAGAGTATCTGGGAAATTCAGTGAAATTTTAAGTCAAAATTGGAAGGACTGGGAATGTAGTTTGGTGCTACAGTGCTTGCCTAGCTTGACCAAGGCCCTGTGTTCAATTCTATATAATGTATGCCCCCCAATTTATGTCATCACAGTTTATTTTACTCAATTTCAGTTCCACTTAAAAAAGATTCAACAAATCATGTGTTAAATGTGTTTAAAATGTTCCATTTAACCGCAAACGAATGGATAACCATTATAAATATAAATTTCAAAACTCCAAATATCTTGGGTGTATAATATACATACTTCAGCTCTACTAAATGATATTTCATCTCGTGAGTGTGGGGCTCACAGAAGTTTACATTATTTTCAGTACTGTTTTCATAATCAAATATAGTTAGAAAAAAAAAGGTTTAGAAAAAACATTTGGATTTTGTAGTCAGCATAATGCAACTTATTCCATATCTTGACTCATTTTTCAAGCTTTTGATAAACAATGGTTATGATAGTGATTCAGCTACTGATCCACTGATGGTAAATTTAGCAGATAAACCAAGTGTTACTGTTCTTGTATTCTACACATTTGTTTATAAAAACTACCACAAATATAAGAACTATAGTAAACGAACCAAATCATTAAATAAAACCAACTTTTAATGTAAAGGAATTTTTTCCTGAATACAGTTGCACAACTCTAGATTTGTATTGAGTTTTATTTTTGAAAAACACATTTTTCAAATATTCTCTACATAGATAAAGCGGGCGTTCTCGTTCAGTCTGTCAGCCCTGAAGCACTTCTGCTGTCTAATACTCAAGTGCAGCTTAGGACATTCCTAGCTTCCTCAGGAATTTCCTGATCAAGGTAGTTTACTTTATTAAGCACAGAATCTCCAAAGGTAAAACACTTTAAAATGCAGCTCACAGTGGAAACCTGAATTCAACTCTTCTGGGTCAGTCCCTAGCTGTGTGACTGTAGAATCGGGAGACTTGCACGAGGCAGCGCAAAGCGTGTTAGACTAAGGCGTGTATTAC
Organism: Ctenomys sociabilis; assembly: GCA_004027165.1. Taxonomy (NCBI): domain Eukaryota; kingdom Metazoa; phylum Chordata; class Mammalia; order Rodentia; family Ctenomyidae; genus Ctenomys; species Ctenomys sociabilis. Next base: position 52,038 of record PVKA01001555.1, read on the forward strand.
TAGGGTAACCAGCTCCGCCCCAGAGACGCCAGCTCCTGTTGGTGACGTCACTTCCGGTGCGCCAGTGCGTGCTTTTCCTGCAGCGAGTAGGCAGTGGGACGACCTTGCCAAGGAAGGTAGGCGAGGTTTTCTGGCTCTTGAACGAAGAAAGTGGGTGGAATTGCTTCCCTTTCACCAGTATATTCTGCACCTTGTTAGTGCAAACAAAGACCTGCGCTGCCCAAGTCACCTGGTTCACCCCAGAGAGTTCTTGATATGAAAGGAAAATGCTGTTGGGAATTTTCCAGCATGGCTAGGCTAGCCATGCAGTGCATGCTGGCCTTCACCTCAGGGGTGCTCCTACTGCAAACCTGACTCCTGTGGAGTAGCAGTGTGTGTCTCAGCTCTGATATTATTGTTTTGAACCAATCCCCTAATTTTGACCACTGGTGTGGTAGGGAAAGAAGCTCTTGCACAGTATGAAACACTCAGGTGATTTAGTGATGCATCGCTATTTGCGTAGGGAAGAGCGCGAAGGCGTGGACGTTTTTGATCACGATTAACCTGTGTCAGAGATGACAAAGGTTGTAATTAAGGAATAGCGTTAGGTAGAATTGCGGTGGTTTTCATCGCTATCCGTTTAGGACGAGTTGGATGAGAAGACTTGTTTCTAAACTAAAATTAAATCTCCGATTGCATATGTGTTTTGTATGTACTTTCTAGAACTAAATGTTTAAACTGTATTTTGAAAAATGTTTCCAGAAAATGAGATACATTTATTTTACCTTTCATATTTTGTCTTAATTATGAAAAAATAGCACTTTGCTGAGTTATCCATGCAACTGTTGTGCCACAAGAACAACATTTATACAACAGTTACAAAATAATTACTATTTTTCTAAAAAATGATAAATAGTTCGGTAAGAACAGCATAAAAGTAACAATACAGGTTGAGCCTCCCTTAACTGAAATGCTTGGGACCAGAAGTGTTTCACATTTTCTTAATGTGTGTGTGGGGCAAGGGCGTTGGAATATTGGCATATGCATGAGATAGCTTGTGGATGAGACCCGTATCTAAATATGAAATCACTTATCTTCTGTTTGTTTTTTTGAGCTTTTTGAGACAGAGTCTAGACGTGCATGCTGGCCTTCAACTCCGGGGTACTCCTTCCTCAGCCTCCTGAGTGCTGAGATTACAGGCGTGTGCACACCCAGCTTATTTATGTTTGTTATACACCTCGTACACGTAGTCAGAAGGTAATTTTATATACAGTACTATTTTTTAACATTCTTGTGCTTGTTGCAGCTGTGGCATTTTCTACTTGGAGCTCCATAGTGCAACTTGAAAAGTTGCAGGTTTTGGAGTGTTTCAAATGCATAGGACAGGGATGCGCAGCCTATTAATACTAACAAATTTTACAACAAATATCAGCTTGAAGTAATGTTTGTTTTTATAATTCTTTTCCAGGAATTACTCTTTAGAATAGGAAGTATGTTAATATTGAATAAGACAGCAAGAGTTTTCCCTAAACTATCAAAAAGCAAAATTTATGCATTTCTAAGAAGTTTTAATTTTCACCCTGGAACACAATCTCTTCATAAAGTAGTCCTAGGAATTGAAACTAGTTGCGATGACACAGCAGCAGCCGTGGTGGATGAAACTGGAAATGTGTTGGGAGAAGCAATACATTCCCAAACTGAAGTTCATTTGAAGTAAGTAGACCTTGTCTTAGTTGCTGCTGCCTTTAAAAAAAAAAACAAAAACCATTCTTTTGTATTTATCATATATAATAGTTAAGTTTTACAATGTGCATTTTTCTTCCTTTGTGGAAAGCTTCTCATAACTGCTGAAGAAAACCTCAAAACCTCATCATGGCTTTTACAGCTTTCCACAGTGTAATTCCAACCTTGGCTAACCCTGTTGTTGAACACAAACCAACCAGATTCCCTTCAATCTCAGCTGTAATATTCATCAGTGCTTTTCTCTCTCTCTGGAATACCTTTTCTTTTCTCCACACATATGTTTCATAGTCTCAACGGAAACCCTGGGAAAGCGTGACTTGATCTGTAGCCTTTCTGTGTGTCTCGTCATCAGTTTAGGCTGAAGCAGAGATACAGAGCTATAGACTGGGTTCAATGTCTTACCCTCAGGTGCTGCTCGTGGTAAGGAGCTGCTCCTGCACATTCTCTGTAATCCCTAGCTGCTTAAACATGAGAACCTTGTGCAGTGTAGATTTGTGCTGTGATGCACAACAGTTGCTACATGCCAGTATCAACCCTGATTATGTGAGCTGCTTATATAGACACCTGAAGGTACCCCAGCAGTTGGGCTTCTGCTAACTCGACACTTACTGTCCAGTGGAAATCCCCCCCAGCACAGCCTGAACCATAGTGCTGCCTTCTTGGGCTGCCTTTCCCCACTACACTATCTTAATCCCGGAGGAAAAGATCCTATTTGTGTTTACACATATATGTTGTGTTGACACTAAAAATACATAGTAATACACTCTTGTATTAAAGTTTAGAATGATAACAAGGTTTACAAATGCGGATGTTTGCAGAGGACCACCAGGGAGGTTATATAAATAGCTGGGCTAGATATATTTGGTACAGAGTCTCACTATGCAGGTCACACTTGTAGCAATCCTCCTGTTTTTAGCCTCCCCAGAGCTGGGATTATAGGTGTGAGCCACCATGCTCTGTGGTCAGTTTAGCGCACCTGGGGAAGGGGCCTGTTCAGCATGTGGTGACCAGTATTGAACACTAGTCCCTGCACTTGCCTAAGCAGGTGCTTAATCTGCTGATCTATGTCATTGGCCCTAGCTGGGCTGGGTAGAAAATGAAAAATACGTACTGGAAGTAGCTGAGCTCTAGCTTAGTTGCCAAGCAGGAATCTGGCATCTGTGTCATTAGATTGTCAGAATTTTCATCCAAAGTGGAAATCCATTGGTTTTGATGTAGTAGCTCAAGATTTTAAAAATTAGCTGGTCCACAATATAATGAAGTATACCTCCAACCTATTACTTTACAATATGCAAATAGCAAAAAAGACTGGTAGTTTTGGGTCAGAACGTCTGGTTTTAAATCCTAAGTCAAGCACTTAGTATTTGTTGGATCTGGGACTCTGCAAGTTCCTTGTCCTAAACCTGTTTTCACATCAATAGACAAAGATAACACCTGTTTTGGGAGATTAAAAATGATTTATGTGAAGAAACAGTAATCTTCAAAGGGTAACAACCTTTGCGAAAGGGACTATGCTGGATAGTAAGGTACAGTGAAGTATTACAAGATCCTTCCAGAAACTTACCCTTTTTAGAGGTGTGTTGGATAGAATACAAGAAATCTAGCAACTACTTCATAGTGATTTCCTGTTGCTTGGAAAGTCTTTGGACATAGCCCTGGTGACATGCTTGAAGAGTAATTATTTGAGAATTAGTTTCTGCATTTTTTGTTACAATATGTATTTCAGTTAACTAGCAATAGATGCACTGCTGCTATTCAAGCATTTTACAGTATCTTATTAGACACTATAGCACATATAATTTGAAGACACATCTCACAAACAGTATTTCCAGTCATGTAACCATTAATTTGAAATCATGCCTTCAGTTACAATATTATCATTTTCGTCTTTTTCAGAACAGGTGGGATTATTCCTCCAGTAGCTCAGCAGCTTCACAGAGAAAATATTGAGCGAATAGTACAGGAAGCGCTTTCCGCGAGTGGAATCTCTCCAGGAGAACTCTCAGCCATTGCAACTACCATAAAACCAGGACTGGCGTTAAGCCTTGGGGTAGGGTTGTCATTTAGCAAACAGCTGGTGAACCAGTGGAAGAAGCCATTCATCCCCATCCATCACATGGAGGCCCATGCACTGACTATTAGACTGACCAATCAAGTCGAATTTCCTTTTTTAGTTCTTTTGATCTCGGGGGGTCATTGTCTGTTGGCACTAGTCCGAGGAGTTTCAGATTTCCTGCTGCTTGGAAAGTCTTTGGACATAGCACCTGGTGACATGCTTGACAAGGTAATTATTTGAGAATTAGTTTCTGCATTTTTTTGTTACAATGTCTATTTCAGCTAACCAGCAATAGGTGCACTGCTGCTATTAAAGAATTTCACAGTATCTTATTAGAGAAGTTGTGCTATCCTAAGGGTGCATAATCTCTGGCAGCATAACCAAGTAGATTTCTTTTGCTTTTGCTTTTGAATACTACAGCACCTCCTGTCACATATAAAAAGACCCAGCTGCCAACAAAAATGACAAAAAATAGGGCAGACTTTCTCTTGAAGCTCATCATGCAGTAGCCATTGTCAGCTTCAAGCCTATTTTCCCACCCCAGTAGGAGGGCAATAGCAAGGGCAGTGTCTGGCCACTGCTCATGTTGTCATGGGAACATGGTTTTCTACTTTCCTGAACATCAACGAGGCCCCATATTTGTCAAAGTGCAGTGTACAGCATTTTATTAATTTTCCCTTCATCTTTTGGTTTTAAAATATATGATTTATGATGTATTTAAATTTTTATTTGTTTTTGGTAGGTTGCTAGAAGACTGTCTTTAGCCAAGCATCCAGAATGTGCCAGCATGAGTGGTGGGAAGGCTATAGAACATTTGGCCAAACAAGGAAACAGGTTTCATTTTGATATCAGTCCACCTATGCATCGTGTTAAAAACTGTGATTTTTCTTTTACTGGACTTCAACATATTACTGAAAAAATAATAACGAAGAAGGAAAAAGAGGAAGGTATATTTCCAGCTGGAGAGTTGCACAGATAAATATTCCTAGCTTGTGCCTGAAAGCACCTACTTATTTCTGCAGGTATCGAGAAGGGCCATGTCCTGTCTTCAGCTGCAGACCTTGCTGCTGCAGTACAGCACACAGCAGCGTGCCACATTGCGAAAAGGACACACCGTGCGATTCTGTTCTGCCAGCAGAGACAGTGGTTATCTCAGAGTCATGCGGTACTAGTAAGTTTAGCATCTCACATGACGGTTGTGGTACCCTTTGCAGGTGTTACCTTAATTGACCTCGTGTTTAGGATAAAATGGTCTCTATGACATGTGCTGACCATGACAGTGTGAAATTATGCAGAGCACGAAGGATTTACAGTGCAGCTTTATGGGATAGGTACTTGTACAGCTTATATAATGGAAAGTACATTACCACATCTCAATGGACTTGGAAGAGGGGTTACAATAAGTAAAACAAATGCAATCATTGCTATCACTATGTTTAGAAAATTGAGCTTGTTTCCTGTATCCTTTAATGAAATCCCTTTAAATATGTTTAGAAGTCTTAATCCACCTGGTTAATGTATCTTAAACTTTTTTTTGTGAAATTATAAAGCATAATAGAAAATAAGTCACAAGTGGAATATTAAATGAATGTTAAAGATAATTTTTTCAGGTTTATAGTAAAATTTAAAAACTAAATAAAAATGTAAGGATCTAAAAATTTTGATGTACTAATTTTGTTTTTTTGTGGTACCATGGATTGAATTCGGGACCTTTTGCTTTCCAGGCAAGCACTTATTCTACTGACCTGTCTCCCTGGCTCTGATGTACCAATTTTGATGTACTAAATTACTGAGAATACTTAGAAAAAAGTGGAAAAATATTTTAAAATATTAGTAGTGGTTGTATTCTGATGATAAAATTGTTAGTGATTTTTCACATCTCTAAATTTCGTAATACAGTTGTCTCTCTTCTGCATTACCAACCTCAAAATATAGTTTTCAATTCAATAATGCTGATATCTTTCTCTGGCTCAGTTAACAGCTTGGTTTGTACCCACGTGATAGTTGCTAACTTTGACCTCATCAATTCTTTCAGGTTGTGTCTGGAGGTGTTGCAAGTAACTTTTACATCCGAAGAGCTCTGGAGGTTGTTGCAGGTGCTACACAGTGCACTCTGTTGTGTCCTCCTCCCAGGCTGTGCACTGACAACGGTGTTATGATTGCGTGGTAAGCCATAGGGTGCAAGTTGCACTCAAAGTCATGCAACTAGTAATAGCCATTTCATCATACTAAAGCTTTTCTTTTAATCTCTGGGCTTTTTGTCTTATCCTGATGACTTTTGTTTAGGAATGGCATTGAAAGATTACGCGTTGGCTTGAGCATTTTACATGATGTGGAAGGCATCCGCTACGAACCAAAGTACGTGCTACCACTTGTAAACTTTGTGCAAGTTACATGACTTCATACAAAGCCTAAATTTGGCTTTGTATTAAATTAGTATTACATTTTCACTGACATTCTGGTGGTACTCAAAGGGAAGTTGCATTAAAGTTTTTCATGAATCTACTTGAGGTTGACATGTTATAAGGTTTTCGCTACAGAATCAAATTATACAATTTTTGAAAAATCATATGTGAGTTAGAAACCAGCCTTGGACAGGGGTGATGTATTTCCTGTGTTTTGGACCACATAGAAACTATATCCTGGACTTGTGCAATGTCAAGAGGCTCTTAGGACTAGCTGGTATGCCAGGGAACCTGCAGAAAGCATGCAGGCGTGAGATTGGTTGTGACTACATTCTTACAGGGGTAGCTGAGAAGTGGTCAAAACGCAGCTGCTTCCTGCAAGCCTTGCTTCCTGTAACCTAATTTATTCTTACCAAACTCTTGTCTAAGTTAATTCTAGAACAGTAAAGGACAGTCCTATCTCATAATCTTGACATAATTCTTTTTTGGACTCTGTTTCATCTGTGGTTTTAAAAGCTTATCAGCATGATAGTCTGTAATATAGCAGATGTGGTACATGCTACATGCAGTACACACTACTGTGACTGTGAATGAGCAGATGTATCAGAGTCCCTGTGTAATGAGTCATGAGCCATGCTGGGTTTCGGCTGATCCAGTTTTGAACTGTGTCCTCTTCTGGCAGTGTTGAAGTGGGTGCTGATGGCTTTTTCTAGGCTGGTCCAACTCAGATAGATAGATAGATAGATAGATAGATAGATAGATAGATAGATAGATGGATGGATGCTTTATTGGTACAATTCAGGTATACATAATGACCACATTCATTATGAGGTATTTGTATCTGTTAGATCTTGATTCCTCTTTCTCCTATTCTCATCCCCTCTTTTCAAACCACCTTCCCCTCCCTATTCTCAAAGCTTGGTTTTACCTGAGCAATGTAGAAGCAAAAAACAGGCTAAAATTACTTTCTCGTAAGAAATGTTAAACAGAATAGGAGGTCAGACCTGTCCCGCCACTAGTGGTAGAGGGGGACAAGACAGCTTTTTTTTTTTCCTGTGTTTTAGGGAAAGGTCTGTAGGGTGTTCAGGGTCTCACTATTAGATCAGACTCACAGTGATTCTCCTGTTTACAGCCTCCCAAGTGCTGGGATTATAGGTGTGTGCCACCACGTCCAGTCTGTGGCAAGCTTTTGAAACCTCAGAAAATACATAGAACCCTAAGAAATTTCTAGAATGTGAGGCCTGGTTTGACTATGTGGTAAAATGTCTGTGCCATTTTAGCTTTGTAAAAGTTTGTAAGGCATCTTTTGTTATATTTCATTTAGAATTTTTAAACTTAATAATTCACAGTATTTGAGAATAGTAAAATTCTTACTCAAAATTATCCCAAAATTTATATTTCTTACTAATGAGATGGGCTTCATTATTCTAGTGTAAGATTCCTCAGTGCTTGTATATATGTAGGACCCATCATCACATACAATGGTTACACTGAAATACTGTGTATCAGAATTCTAAAACATAGTTTGCAGAACTAATGATGGATCATGAAGCAAGTATTTGAAATAATAATATTCATGTCATGATGCAGATGTCCTCTTGGAATAGATATATCAAAAGAAGTTGGAGAAGCTTCCATAAAGGTACCACAATTAAAAATGAAGATTTGATTTTTACTTTGCAAGTCTCTAAAGGTAATACTTCAACATTAAAATTGTTTTCATATTTTTATGTAGAAAATTGTAGAAATATATTGGCAAGACTTTTTGTTATTCCTTTTCTTTTGTTGTGAAACAATGTTATAGTCTTAAAAGGGAGGATAGCTTTTAATTGTCAAAAAACAAAATAAAATATCTGTGCAGAGGAATATATTGCTGTTCTTCAAAGAACAACGTTGGAAGAAATGTAGTGATTCTGTTGAATCCTGCCCCATATCAGATTGCGTATGTCTTTTCTTTCCTTTGCCAATTCAAGATATAGAAGCTGGTTTTGACCTTTACTGAGACATCAGCCTGACTTCTATAATGAGAAAGTAATTTTAAAAGGAAATGGTATTCTTTTTCAAAGTTTTTACTTTTGTTTTGTTTTGTTTTTGATTGTGTGGTACTAGGGAATTGAGCCAAGGGCCTCCGCCCTGAGCTACATCCCCAAGCCTAGTTGTGCTGTATTGTTTTGGTCTGGCTTTGTGGTTCTGAGACAGGGTGTTGCTGCCTTGCCCCAGCAGGACTGAAACCTGCACTCCTTCCAAAGGGCAGGGCTTACCAATGTGTCACTGCCTAGGTTTAAAGCCATTTCTAAGCAGAGAATTCCAAATCCAGACCAAAAGCCCATAAACAATGTATTATGAGTTGTAAAAAAATGCATGTTGTTAGGTTTCCTTTCTGGAATAAATTGATTGATTTACTATATATTTTTGTAAATTCATCCAATTTGAGATTTTAAAAATTAAACATGCAAGTTCTCTGTAGTCCCTTTAGTTGATCATTGCTTTCAAATTGTATAAAATCAGATGAAAGTGAGATTAAAAAATGATTTGTTTGAGGGTAGATTCCTTTAAATTTGGAACTGTACTGCAGATACCATGCATTTATTACATGGTTTGTGTCTGACTGTGTGTACTGTCTTTTAACTATGAGGACACTATGACTGGCTGTTTGAGAATTCTTACCAGAAAGGCTTAATAGCAACACTGACCAAGTTTTTAACCTTCTAATCAGTGACTTGGTTTATTAGGAAGCTAGAAGTTAAGGACAAAAATCTAGAAAACAGGTATTTCTTGTTTTAACCCTCCTTTCCTTTTGGAACGTTCCATCAGTAATTCTTTTGTTAGAAGTATGATTACAGGGTATGACTATGATCTTCTGTTTTATCCTACAAATAGAAAATTAGCCTACAAATAGATGGAGGAACATGTAAAAGTAGTGTTTATAAAGCTTTGCATTCTTTGATACTAAATTGCTATGTTAGTACAGTAGAATTGTTTAAGAAATACCATTTAAAAGAAGCTATTCATTGGTAAATTCACATTTTACATTTGGACTTAACATTCTGTACTAGAGAATCTCAATTCACAGACAGTTGTAATTATTTTCTGTGTTTATCGTAATCAGAATGCATAATAACTGTGGAACTTTTACCCAAATTTTCCCTTTTGTCACAAATAGGGATACCCATAATCTATGTTTTTAAATTTTCAAAGTTTTGCTGTAGGGGCTATAATCAAATGTGTCAAAATTCAGTTCATGATGTAAATAAAGGTAACTACAGATAAAGAAGATAAGCAAGCCCTGGAATCTTCAGTACTAGCCATAGGGAAGAAGGAAGAATGAAGAAGAGGAAGAAAGAAAGAGTGGAATGCTGAAGCTCTATATCAGTAAACATGTGTGCTAAAATTACCTCCATAGTTTAGCTAACAGGCAAGTAAATTGTTGAAACTGTAGGTCTTTAGGCTTTCCTCATATAATTCTTGAGAAAAATTACAAAAGATGCAATAATAAAAATAATCTTTATGGGAGTTGGCTAGTTTTTAGGAGAAGTATTCTGAGTCTTAGCGTTGGTAGAATTGTCTGGCTAATCAGGAATTACCTGTAGTTATAAAAAAACTGCTCTTTGCCGGGCGTGGTGGCGCAGGCCTGTAATCCCAGCACTCGGGAGGCTGAGGCAGGAGGATTGTTGTGAGTTCGAGACCAGCCTGAGCTACAAAGTGAGCTTGAGCTTACGGCCAACCTGAACTGCACAGTGAGACCCTGTCTCAAGAAGACCAAAAAAAAAAAAAAAAAAAAAAAAACTGCTCTTCAACCTGCAGATACTCTTGAGATACATACTTTCATTAGTATGAATTATCTTTAATTTTGCTGAGTATAGTTCCTTTTTAATCCCTTCCTAGTAATAAAACACATCATGTCCCACTTGTATTTCCTGTATTTGTCCATCCATCAGAGAGTTACAGCTATTTACCATAAGTTAGAATGTCATTTGAAAATGTAGAGGTCTCTTAGTTTGCAGTGGTTAAGATCATAGGATTCTGAGAAGCCCTGAGTACATTAAGCTACCATCATCAGTCATTATTGTTGTGTTAAAGCCTATTGAGGAAAATAACTGCTAATTAATACATATGTTTACTGCTTCCTGCAGCCCAGGTACAGAACGGATTACAGCCAGACCTTGAGATCAGACCCACTTAAGCAAAGTAGATGGAGAAAGGAGGGGCCTTAAAGAACTCTGGGATGCCTGGCTGGCACTTGGATCACATCTGTCTGCTGCTGTGAATGAGAAGTAAGCATATACCAAAGCTTGCACCTATTGGAGCAGTGCTTTTTGAGCAAAGACAGCACATAGTTGTAATTGATAAAAAATGTCATTCCTTCTGATTCCAAACCAAAGACACTTGTGTATAGAGGGAATATAGTCAACACTGGCGGTCGCATTTTGTAACCCTACTTGTGTGCCTGATGGACAATGATGTCAGATTTCATGTTTAAGAAAGTATTTCTAAAGTAATATACATTTCGTGTTTTAGAAATCTTATGTGGGCTGGGGAGGTAGCTCAATGGCATAAGTGCCTGTCTTAGAAGTCTTACACATTTGTAATATCTATCACTAAATAAAGTTTAAAATGATTGTAAATATGTGGGATATGTTGAATTAGTCCTCTAACTTAGCATATCAATTCAAAACTGCTTCCAATTCTGTATCAGTACATATTAGTAGGTGTTCGTGCAGGCATTCTATTACAGAAATTCTAGTTATTTTGACCTTGTATAAAATTCCAGTAGACATGCTAAGGAAAATCTGTTTAGTATCAATAATGTAAAAAATTCTAAAACAGTGCTTAGGAGATTGTTCAGAATGTTTTCATACTGAGATTTTTTTATTATCCTTCTCCAGGCTCTGGGTTGTCTTTCTGTTCCTTTTTCCCAAGTTGGCTCAAATACACTATTCTTGGTCTTGATACAGTGATGATATCTGATGAGATTGCAGATGAAAAAGAAAAAATATTATGGGAAACTTTGCTCTTTTTTGATGCTTTAAAGAGCCCCACGAAGTTAGTTACAGGAGGCATTAAAGTCAAAGAATCTCTTGGTTGGATTTTAGGTTTTGCTTTTCTCCGGTGTTCTCTCCCTAAAAATTAGAGGACCACAGTCAAATATCTTTTAAACTTAAGGCTCCTACATATAGTCTTACTATTTCCAATTTTACGTAACTAAAGCATACTAAGGAAACAGCTCAGTAGCTCCCAGGCCTTTAGATAAGTGATTTGTGGAGAGTGGTGTGTGGTTTGCCAGCTTCTTCATGAGGACCAAGTTGGCCCTCATAAAAATGCAAATGTACACATAATTTTATAAAATAAAGAGTATTTTAACTTCAATAAAAAGTATAAAAGACATTATTTTAAAATGATAGACTAGACATTTTATGAAATCAGTTTTATCAGAATTTCCTACATTGTCTGTATTTCTTATGTTACTATAAACCTGTAGGAACTTCAATTACTGCTTATATATTATTGTTAGAGAACAGTATTAATGAGAAGAAATAGTGGGACTGACTTTCTCCTTTTACATAAATCATTCTTTTATTAAAAGAACTGTAGAAAAAAAGAATTCTACCCATGATGGTCAGATACAGTATATGTACACCTTACTTTCTGCAAATAAATGAAGTCCCTCCTTCCTCTTTTTTGTTTCTCCCTTTCTGTTTTTGACTCCAGAAAATTGATTTTGACTGAATGGTTCTATACATTTTTTTTTTTGCGGAGCTGGGGCTTGAACTCATGCCCTTGCATTTGCCAGGGGAGCGCTTATTCCACTAAGCCATCTTCCCTGCCCCGGTTCTATACTTTTAACTGCAGAACAACATACCAAGTAAAACTGATGCTTCATTAAGGACAGATGAAGAATCATATGTATGATATTAAGGAGAGATTTATGTCTCCTAATAAACTTCTAATAGGAGGGGATGAGTAATAGGATCTAAACTTTTCTTCAGATCTAGGTCATGTAGCTCTTAGCTATGTATATGGAGAATTTATAGACAGTCATATATAAAATGGAGCAATAGCAGTATCATTATTTAGAGCAGCCATGTCACCTAATGATATTTCTATGTTTGGCTTAAAAAGCAAAGAGTGTTCTCTAGCAACTTATACAAGCTGTAATTTAGTAGTAAATTATTGTAGTGGCCTGTTTCATACATTTTAGCTCACATGTATGAAATGATACCCATTTGAGCGTTTTATCTTGCATCCAACTCACTGCTAACAGTTGGAAAATTAAATGTGCACGCAGTGGTGGGAAGAAGGGACCCTTCAGCTTGTGTAGCAGTTAGGCGGGAAGGTCAGCTGGATTGGCGTAGGACCACGTAGGCACTTCTAGGTGTGTCTAGGCGGGCTGTGGAAATTATTAATGTGGGCTTACATAAGGATGGCAAAATACAAATTTAAGATAAAGTTTCTTTGTTGCCTCTGCATTTCAAGTTTTTAGAGCTAGAATTATAAAATGTCACAGCTAGCCAGGCATGGTGGCTCATGCCTGTAATCTCAGCCCTTGGGAGGCTGAAGGCAGGAGGATTATTGCTTGAGGCCAGCCTGGCCATATAATTCAAGGCCAGCTTGAACTACAGGGAGACCCTGACTCAAAACACAAAAGCTCTTTTTGAGAGCTCTGTCAAAAATAAATAATTACCTTTTTTAAAGACAGGATTTATGGAAGGACCTCCGTTCTTCTCCAGACTAAAAGGAAGATATTTTACATCATAAGATTAATGAGACAACAGTGAAAAAATATATGAAGTCTTTTTCTAGATACCATCTTGTATGCCTAGTGACCTGTTTCATACATTTTAGCTCACATGTATGAAATGATACCCATTTGAGCATTTTATCTTGCGTCACTCACTGCTAACAGTTGGAACATTAAATATACACACAGTGGTGGGAAGAAGACGCTTCAGCTTGCGTAGCAGTTAAGCCCGAAGGTCTGGTGGATTGGCGTAGGACCACCTAGGCTCTTCTAGGTGTGTCTAGGTGGGCTTCGGAGGTCTAGGCTCTGAACCCTGCCTCTGGGGCTTTCCCTGCTCCATTTCTAGCTACCACGGATAGACCCTTCCACCCAGTTCGGCCCTGGAGCCAGCAAACCATGGGCTGAACCTGTTGACATCATGGGCCAAAATACACCACTTGCTCTTTTCAACTCCTTTTGCTGGGATTTGAAGAACGAATCTGAGAAGGTGGCACATCCTTATAATTCACACAAAGATGCTATTTCTAATCTTTTGAACCAAAACGATTTTAACATTGTCAGTTATAGCAACTGAAGTTTACATTTTGGAGCTTATGCAAGAATTTTTGATGTTCAGTTTTGGAAAGACTTAAGCTGACTCTGAAGATACTGTATTAGTCACTTTTGCAACACTGCAGCAAAATACCTGAGACCCACAATGGGAAAAAGAAGGGTTTACTTTTTGCACGCAGTTTCAAAAAGGTCAGTCTGTGTACTTACTGTTGGGTGGCTCAAAGCAGAACCAGCATAGCAGAAGCAAGTTTTTCAGGTCACAGCAGCCAGGAAGCAGAAAGAAAAGGGAGCGGCCAGCAACAAGAATAGATTTGCAGGTCACACCCTGTTAGTCTGCCCCCTCCGCTGAGGTAATGTCTCCTTGTAGAACTTTCAGCTATGAACTCAGTAGTGCATTAGTCCCCTGGGGAGTGTGGTGCCCCCATGATTCAGTCACCTCTAAACCTCTGCTGTGGAACATGTGGGACACTTGGGGGACATCTCAGATCTAAATCAGAACAGTTTTCCTCATCTTTTCTGTACTTAATTATGTAATCATAATACACTACTAGGTGCCTTATTATAGACTTAATAAACAGTGAAAGACACATGGCTGTTAATTCCTCGCAGTATTCCTTTGCCTTTTAAAATACATCATTCCCATTGCTCCCTTGCCCATCATTCTAGCCTCTTGCTTTGTTTTTGTTTATTTTTTTTTTTGTTTGTTGGTTGGTTTTTCCTTCTGAGACAGGATCTTACTATGCAATTCAGGATAGTCTTGAGTTCTGGTCTAGAACCAAGGATCCTCCTGCCTCACCCTTCTGAGAGCTACAATTACAGGTGTGAGCCACCATGCCCACCTATTCTTGCATCTATCTTTCTGAGGCAGTTCTGGAAGTATTCTTTCCTGTCTTTATGAGTTATGATCGGGTATGCTGTGAATGTTCTGCTGAGGGCCATCCAATGAAAAACACCAGAAAAAAAATTCTCTTATGTCCTAGATCCAGCACCATATGACTTATAGATCTCCAAAGTCAAAAATAATTAGGGAGATAGCTCAGTGGACCTGAGTTTGATCCCCGGTACTGCATGTTGTGTGGGCCACTGAAACTGGGCATAGTGGTACATGCCTGTAATCCTAGTGCTGGGAAGGCTCAGACAGGAGGGTTACTGCAAGTTTGTAGTGAGACCCTGTCCCAAAAACACAATAATAAAAGAAAAAAAGATCATGAATGCAAATATTTTTTAGCTAATTCAGGACATCAAGGCAACTACAGCACTGAGATTAAAAAAGACTTCCAGAAACTTCTTCAGGAAGAGTTAGGAACAAGGACATGTGTGCCTGAAGTGAGGGGTGGTATTTGGAGGGGAATTAATGGCAGCATTTTTTTACTGTGAATTCTTTTTGTTTGTTTTTGTTTTGTTTTGTTTTTGGTGGAACTAGGGATTGAACTCAGGCCTTTGCGCTTGCCAGGGAAGCACTTATTCCACTGAGCCATCTCCCCAGCCCTGTGAATTCTTTTCTAACCCCTTGGTGTACTTTTCATTACACCTCCTATCTTGAATAGTTTCTTGTATATGACTATTACTACTTGTAGAGAAGACTTATAATTCAGCTTCATCTATAGAGGAAGAGAAAATGTACCTGTAGTAAGGAGATTGTTGTCCCTTCTGGTTTTTCAGGGACTTGAGTTTTCAGAGAAGCTGTGACATTGAGGCAGCCCTTCTGAGCTAGTGCCCTGAAATCTTCATAGCTCCATACAAGGGAATGCTGAGCTGGTTTTCCTCCTTGGGAATTTTCCTAGCTTTGGATCAAGTCCAGAAGCTAAAGGCATGGCTGTTCTCCTGCTTAACTCAGAACTCTCAAGTGTATTTATAGTCCAATGCAAAATGGAGTCTTGGATCAGGCATGGGTTTAATCAGCCCCACCCCAAGAAATGAAAAAAACAAAACAAAGAAACAAAAACCATATAAAATGGCCTGGCCACACAGGGTCCCCAAGATACTGTCTTGTTATCTGTACTCACACCTGTAATGCTGAGCTGGAATTAAAACAGGTTTTGAGATGTGTGTCATGGGTCATATCTCTAGTCCCAGCTGCTGAGAAGGCTGAGGAAGGAAGCTTGCCTTAGCTCAGGAGTTCCAGGTCAGCTTGGGAAACATAGCAAGACCTCCTTGTCATAAATAAATAGGCTTTGGTATTAGACACTGAGAAGAAAGTTTACCCTTCAGTATACATAGGTTATGTTTGTATCAAATATGAGCAATCTCCGCTCAACTTTCCTAAGTTCTCCTCTATCAGTAATCCAGCACTACAACTTCAGACATTGGCACAGTACCTTAAAGAAGGAAGTCCAATCATTTGTTGCCTTTGAAATTCCTTTAAAAATGCTGGATTAATGCTTGCATCTCTGCTGATATTGTTTGTTATACGAAGGAACTGATTAGGTTTATTCCTGCATTCTTTTAACAGAATGCGGAAGCCATGTGCATTGTAAGTTAAGTAACCAAGAGCACAGGAGCACGCTGTACGGACCTAAAGAAAAGAATCAATACTTAATAAGTTTTGTTCTTAAAAGTATCTAACCAGTACTTCATAGGCAAGTCTATAGATACGTAAGACACGCATGTGTGTAAACTGATTGCTATTTTTAGATGGGAGATTAACAGCCATATCTTTTAGAGACCCATTCATGTGCTGTAGTTTGCCACCTTGACTGCACTTTAGAATCACCTGGAGTATTAAGGAGGTGCCCACCAATCAATTCTGAATCAATGTTACAGTTTATTTTTAATTCATAACCAAAGTATGAATCTTTAAAATTTAACCTTTGAAATTTAACCTATGCATTGACATCACCTGTGTAACTTCGACCATTACACCTGGGTCCCATCTCTATAAATTCACTTAATTATTCTAGGATGCAGGCTGGGCTTCAGGGTTTTTCAGAACTGCTCAGGTGATTGTCCACAGAATCTAGGAAAGAGACAAGGGGCCAAAACAGGGAAGCACTGTTTTTCTTTGTGAAAAACAAAGAAGCTCAGGTATGAGAGGCCATCCGACTCTAGAAAAAGTGTTCATTCTTTAAAGGAAGTAACCCTTTGCCTGTGACTTAGGTAATCAGGTTGTTCATGTGATGTATACTCCTGAGCAGACAGTTGGAGACCTGGTAGCATAAACAATTTCATAAAGTGAAGAAACATCAGGCCCATGCCTGCTACCAAAGAGCAGACACGTTAGTCTTTAACTGGCATCCAGCTTCCCTGTGTGCCCATGCATTTTCCATGCCTTGGTCTTGTGGCTCATGGATTAACATCATCAGCTGCTGGGAGTTTATTAAAGATGCAGTGTCTGGGTCCTACGTCTGATGTACTGAGTCCGGAATTCTGGGGAGGGCACCAACAAACAGTGATATAAATCTTTCAGGTAGTTGTGGTACACCCTAACATTGGAGAAATAACTGCTCCAGCTCTCTAAGAGAAGAGTGGGTGAACATTCAGAAGCAAACCATTACCATGGCTAACAGAGTCCTTTTCACATACCTTCACCTCTATCCTGATCAGCAGGCCAAGAATACACTTGTGGATTCTACTTTCATTCCTTCCAGACCATAGAAAAAATACTTTAGATTTTTTAGATCACTAGTTTTGTAAGATACTTTTATTTATTTATTTATTTATTTATTTATTTTTATGTATTTAGTATAGGGTCTCACTGTACAAATTGGACTCATAATAATCCTAGCCTCCCAAATGCTAGGATTATAGGTGTACACCACCACGCCCAGTCTGTCACTTTCTCACTGTGCCCTGGGGCGGGGTCCACACAGACATTGGGCATGAAACCCTGGTCCCTGCACCTGCCTAAGTATGCACTTTAGTCCACTGAGCTATCTGGCTGGCCCTGAAAGATACTTAATAAGCACTTGGATTATAATTTTTTTGTATCATCAATGTATTTATTTTTGGGAGGAACCGACTCTAACATTAAGATTATTTATTTCACAATTTTCCTTGTTTTTTGCTTTTAATTTTGAGACTAATTTGAGCAGGTATTTTTAAACCTTTAGTTATAGTTGTTGTACTGCTTTTGTAATTAAAATCCTGATTAAGTCTTGGAATTAAAACAGAGGTGCACTCTTTATAGGAATCAGAATGGTGAATGGCCAATATGATTTTTTACTTCTACAAAGGTCATCTAATTTTGCAATAATAACAAACTATATTATGTGATAGGCAACAAGAGGAAAACTTTTGTAGTGAGATATGTGTAGAGCCATGGTTATTTTCCCATCATTTCTTTAAAGGCTGAACTGTATCAGATGAAAAAGGACAAGAAAACAATGAAAACTAGAAGAAAAAAATGGAAACAAAGCTTTTGTTAATAAGGAGGGGAAGTGAGGTTGAAGGGAGGGGAGAAGAGGGGAAAAAAGAAGCAGCAAGAGGTATTATGTATAGTACGCATTCTGTATGATGAATGCTATGACTATATCTAAAATCTACCAAAAAAACAAAGTAAAAGCAAAAAATAATGCTACGCTGCAGCTGTGTGATTAATCTGGAGTACAACATTAACTTCCCACCTTGTAAACTATGTATGAAAACTACGCCTATGTCACTAGTATAACTAATCACTTGTCGTATTTTGAAGAATAACATTTTCCCCCTATCTGAATATAATGTAAAAAATCCCTTTTAAGTACAGTTTATTCTAATGCCATTATTTGCTCATGAATTTTTATCCAGATTGTTTCTTTTTTTTGGCGGAACCAGGGATTGAACTCAGGCCCTTGCGCTTGCCAAGGAAGTGCTTATTCCACTGAGCCATCTCCTTGGCCCTATCCAGATTGTTTCTAACAAAGCCAAGAGCACTGGGTCCTGTTGAACAAAACTTTATTAGTCTTCAAACAACACCTGACTATCCTGGCAAATGAGAAACCATGACCTGATGGTATATCCCTGGAATGACATTAAAGTGAAGTATAAAATCTCATTCAGTGGTATCCCAAATTTTCTGATCAAGGAGATTATGGAGCCACAGAGGAAAGTGACCAACGATGTAGAGTGTACCTAAGAAGAGTCAGCTAGAGAGAAAACATTCTCTTAGGCTTTCACAGAGTCCAAATTGGTCAAGCAATAGCCATGACTCATCCACATGGCTGACACTGACAAAGGATCTATAAACTGTGGTACAGGGTTTCAGGATAAATTCCTAGGGGATTTGACTGACCTTGTCAGACTAAAAGTTACATTTCTTGTTATATAGGTCTTGCTTTATCTTGATCTTAACCATCCAGCAGAAAAGTATAAAAACGAGTTATAAAAAGTAAAGCCATATAAATATGCTGAGCTGCTAAAGGCTCAAGTCAACAACTTCTAACATTTCCAGTTCTACGGATAACCCACTTCTATTATGGAGTACTGGACTATATTGGATTATTTTGCTGAATTCACACACCTACAATATTTAAATGGCCATGGAATACCCATCTTTAACAAAACTAAAAAGGGGATATAAATGAAGGACCATTTTGTATCTGTATATACAAAATATTTAGGATAGATATACAGATACTTTCTCTTAATTCAGTGAGAAGAAAGATTTGTACTAATAGTGTTTGGACAGGATATCGTGTCTGTACTATGAATAGCCACTATAAAGATAACAATATTCAATGTATTAATTATTGTAACTGTCTTACTAACCTGTTTTGAAACTGTCTCATTGCTATTTATCTCAATAAAATTAATAAAAAATATAAAATCCCAGCCTTCCCCCTAACTTGCCCACCACTCTCTTGCATAAACTCTTCCCTTTTCAGTACTCCTTGACTACTGGTAAATTATTTTTTACCACCAGCAGCACCAGCCTCTCACACACTATACTTTCCTATATTTTTAGTATATTCAATTTTAAGATTAGTTTTGTTTTTTACCTCTTCTCTTCCTGAATACAAGTGGTAGCAAAGTCGTTGAATTGTCCCTAATGTAATAAATGCTTCTGGAATGCCAGCTCTAGAGTGAGCAAGACTAGCTATTAAATTTCCTGTAGATTAAACCAGAAAACATGATTATATTATTTAAATGATAAATCCATATGGCATGCTTTTGTTAATTTGTATATAGCTATACATCTCTGGTAAATGAAGAATATGTATTTAACAAAATTATGGTTTGGTTTTCTGTCACAAATAATAAAAATTAATTTTTTTTTTTTTTTTGGCAACTCTTACTATGAACTTTATTTTTGTTCTGGAAATTTTATGTTAGTGTTTCTTTAAAACCAGACACTAGGGCTAGGGAGATAACTCAGTAGAATAAGCCCTTGCTTTGCAAGCACAAGGTCCTGAGTTCAGTCCCCAGTACCACTAAATAAATAAATAATATGAAACCAAACACTATAATAGAAACAATGAACCTTTGATACAGATTTTAGAGTTTACTCATATATCCTTCACAAATTATCTCATAAATTATATTTTATATTGATGATTTAAAAACAAGCATAATAACATAAAAAACAAAGCCTCTTCTGTTTCAGGAGAAATGTTTTTTTTTAACATCTTTGCTGTAAGTTCTGGGTGAACTAGGATGGCTGCTTCCTGTCTCATTCAGTGATTCACTTTCCCTGATATGGAGATGGTGTCTCTGCTGTGTAGAAAGAGCTTTGAAAAGGCCTCCTTCTTGTTCCCTATCTGTCTGATTTGTGCAGTCTCCTTGCGCACTTTCTCATAGCAAAAGGCACAAAGGACATACTTCAATATCAGGTGACATTTAAAATAATCGTCAATATTGTTCTTCAGTGAGATTCCGAGGGTTTCTTCTTCTACACTGGTTAACTTCAATACTGCGTCTGTTTTTGGGAGTTGCCATCCAAAAAATACCATCTAAGAGACCGGAATTCTTCTTACTGTCACTGGCATCATTTGCTGACTCTGTAAAGATCACTGGACTATGGATGGCTAGCACCGGCCCCCACGAAGACTGGAAAGGCCTGGCCAGCTTTGCTGGGATTTCAGCTGCAGGAACTTCAGTTTCAAAGCAGGCCGCGGGATGCAGGCCACTGTTGAACCAGCAGCAGTGGCTCGGCTGCCACCATGTTTCTCACCAGAAGACTGAACATTTTTAAGAGTAGAATTTTTTCTGTACACCAGAGGTTTCCTTCCTTCTGGGGCTTCAAATATATTTTTCAGGGTTTTGTTTATTTTTAAATGACAAATTAATGATTGAATGTCATAAGAAAATTCAGTTTGTTTGTTTGTTTTTTTTCAGTTCAAATGGCAACTACCACTAGTCATTTCTCACCTGTCAAGATAATAGTAGTATGGTGATGGGAGTACAGACTTTTCACTAAAATAGTGACGCCTCTTGCAGACAGAGTAATGTGGTCCACGTCTATGATGACTTTAGCTAGTACAATAATCTAAAAGCAAAAAGGTACGTAGAGTCACTGAACATTTCCTCCTCATCTTCTCTAAACTTCTGTCATTTGAGGGAGAATTAGGTATTTGATAGGATCCAATAAAAGAGAAGCACGTGGTATAACAGGAGAGACAGTACTTGCCCCTAATCAGTCAGAGCAGTAACCATAGTAGGTTGTCTATTCTTCCTACAATGATCACAAATTTTGCATCTGTGAGGTATATGTTCACAGAAAGTACTTCTAAAAGTTAAAGGACAGAATAAGAAGAGAGAATAAAACTAAGAAGCCAAAAATGTAGTCATGATAGGGTTGAAGAATCCACATGATCAGCTAGCGATGTGTAGTTAGAAAACCTGTCTTGCACACTATTGTGTTTCTCTAGCTCTTTCCTTATGATACAGGGCCCTGAGAATAGTATCCGCTGCCAATGAGCTCACAGGGTTGCTATGAGCATCAGATGAGTCAAGGCACACAAACATCCCCTGGGGGCTGCTGAGTGCTACATGAGTGAAAAAGTTCTCCTAGTTAATGGAGTTTTATGAAGTAGTAGAGGGGCTAATGTGCAAAGTACTGAATTTTACAGATCTGAAAACATTTTACTGGTTTATTTTTAATTTTTCACTAACAATATAGTTATGAACTTGAGTGTGTTAACTTTTGATTTTATACCTGAAATGCTGCCATTGCCTTCTCCGTTTCAACTGTTGATTCAAGAAAAGGTTCAAAAATAGATATGGTGATTTTTCCACTTTCCAATATTAAAAATTGTTGAAAGCGATTATTGAAGGCAAAAAGGGTTAACGCATAGGCTGCTCTTAAGCAAATATCCTAGAAATAGGAAAAATATGTATTTTGTTTAACTTGCTTCATATATCATGTTAGGTAAAATATTAGGTTTGAAATTCTTGCCCATTAAAATATATTTCATTCTTATTCTTGGGAGTAAAATTCAACATTACTGAGGAAAACAAATAACAGAATTACTCCAGAATGTTACTGAACAGATAAAATGAACAGAGAAGTAGGTTGTAGCAGGAAGAAAAAAGAGAAAACATGGTAATTTTCAAAGAAAACATTACTGTATTGACTATGCAAATGAATCATTTAGCTCAAATGAAACAGTTCTGTCAACGTTCAACTTACTGTTGAAATATTTTCTAATTTTCATTTGAAGATTTCAAAATAGAGTTAATATAAAAACAAAACTTCCCTTTCCTTGTATCAAACTTTCCATTGCATAATCCAATCATGCAATGGATTATGTTGTCTCTTTAAATAAGTTCTTTTGTAGAATTCAGATATGCTACATGCTACAGAGCAAGAGGAGAAAAACTACTCCCTGTTGAAGACTACACTGTAATGTGCTTCGGGTGAGTAAACGGCTCTTTCTTTGAGGCAGTCGGCTTGCCCAGGCCATTCAAGTGTCTTAATATTAAAAATAATTCGTATTAACATTTTTGTCTTAGCAACACAGTGTACAACAGAGATGGTTCAGTAATTTTGGTGAATTTTTCTTTTGCCACTATCAATCATTATATTAAAATGCTGTATGTGGATACTGAACTAGAAGAAAGTAGGTACACAGATAAAAGTTTGGATGAGTTGACAATTGCTGAAACTGCCATTGACTGTGGAAGTTTGTTGTAGTATTTTGTCTTTCTATAAAATGAATATGCTTCAAAGTTTCCATAGTAATAATTACACACACACACACACACAGTCATGGGGTAACAGGCAAGAGGAGTTAGGGAACCATCAATGAACTGAGGAACTAGTCTGGCCATGAACCAAGGCCAGAATAACCAACTAGGAAACACAACCTGGAGCCAACAAGGTAAAAAATACTAATGAGAAATGAGCCAAGGGCCACATCTTTTGTGTTCTGGTCAGGAGCAGGGGAGAGACAGAAAGATGCTTGGAGCTGGCCCATCTCCAGTTCTTTTACATTTGGCTTTTGCTGCCTTTTTCCTGGAAATCTACAGTAGACAGGGCAGTTCGCTTATGAGGTGTCTTGTCAGTTATGTCTCAAATCCCCACAGCATAGCAGCTATACCTGTGCTGCCAACTAGTATCAGGCATAAGATAAGAACAAAATCAGCTGCTTGCTGTCAAGAGGGCTAAATTAACCCTCTAGGAGTAATATATTTTTCTGTATTTTTTTCCTGGTTGTCAACTATTAATGCTCTACTTCCAAAGTTCTTTCATCCACTCACCTTCCCGTGGTATACTCCTTATTTTCCCTTTATACCCACTATATCTTTGTATGGGAGAAGAGTGCCTATTATTTAAGCTTGCTAACATTTTTTCAAAATTATATTAATAATTACTTAAACTATACCTTGTAAATATGTAAAATAAGAGTAACAACAGAACTAATTTTATGTGTGTTCTCTAACATCACTTTAGTTTTACAATATAAAAAATTATAATTCACGCATACAAGATCAGGGCTGAGGATGTGGCTTAGTGGCAGAGCACTTGCCTAACTAGCATCTGTCTTAAGGCCCTGGGTTTGATTCCCTACACTGAAAAGAAAGTAACAAAAATATATTTTCTATGAAAAATATATATTACCATAAATAATGTACAAAATATGTATTATTACACCCTTACAAACAGTCACCCACAAAGAGATTGTTTTACATTTCTTTTCTCAAATAATACACTTGACTATTGCCATGAAAGAGCTTCAATGATACTTGGAGAGTGTGGCCTAAAAACTAACCACCTCTAAATGAACTTGAATATTGTGTAAAGGTTTTACCTTATCAGGTGAGTGAAGAAGATAGAGGACATCAGAATATTTAAACCCTTCATTTTCTTGTAATTCTTTCTGTAGTTGATCATTTCTGAGAACAATGCATGCCAAGGAAAATGCCACTTCAACCTAAATATGTGGTTTGCAGAAATTATTTGTCCTTCATTGGATAAACATTTATACAGGATGTATTATAGAAAGATACTATAAAATCTGCTAAAGTATAATACCACCATTCTAGTTCTGTGGTACTTTGAAAGTAACACAACTTCTGAAGGAAATGCTCATGATTTTTGTCATCTGGGAAATACCCTTCCTGTCTGCCTGCTGGGGTCACCCCAGTGTCAGCTGAGGAAACAGAGGAGGCCACTGGTTAGCAGGGAGTGGAAGGGGCTATATTCCTTCCATATCTAAGTTTTTAAAAAAAAATGTTTTCTGAAATGGGTTATAAAGCTGAAATTGCCTATCAGCTATGGATCGTCAAGATGTACAGTTTTAATGAGCACCTACTAATTTAAGCAAAACATTGCAGAATTAAAAGATAATTTTTTTCCTCGAGATTTGGAGTCATTAGCGTACATTCTGAAGCCCACTGGAAGGTGAGCTTTGTATGTTACTGGTACTCGGATGAGTCTTTAAAAGTGCTATGCAATGCCTTCCCATGAAAACTGTTAAGAATTTGAAAATCTGATTACTTAATTATTGTGAAATATTAGGTCCATTATATAATTGTATGTTGAGGAATAGTATTGAAAATATATTGAAGTATTCAAATATAAATGGGTACAGGAAACTGCTCCTCTATGGAAAATTCACATTTTATTTTATTTTTTTACTGTTTCATAGAAGTCTTTATTTTTTTCCATAGTTTTATTGAAAAACAAATAGCAATGAGACAGCTTCAAATTAGTAAGACAGATTCAATAGTTAATACATTGCATATTGTTTTCTTAGTGGTTATTTGTTGTACAAGATGTAGACATGATATTCTATTTACAAACACTGTTAGAGTAGATTCCTCTATCCATTGAATTAAGATAAAGTAGCTGTATATCTATCTTAACTATTTTGAATATACAGATACAAAATGATCAGTCATTTGTATCCCCTGAAAAATGCACATTTTAAAATAAAATGTATTTTTGTGGCACTTTCCCATAATTTCAAGAAACTTATTCATACACAGAAGATCAGTGTAGTTTTTAATTATAATTCAAGCCACAGCTTTTGGTGTGTGTGTACACGTGCATGCCTGTGTGTGTGTGTGTGTGTGTGTGTACCTGAGGACTGAACTCTGGACCTTCAGCATGGCAGTCAGGTGCTTATGCTGCTGAGTTTCTCCCTTTTTGTTTGTTTGTTTTTTCTTTTTTTGTGTGCTGGCATATGTGTCTTCCTTGTATTTCCCTAATGATCTCTTAATTATCTTTTTTTGTGTCCAAAAGCACATAACTTAGGACATCTTTCCATAAAAAACATATCTAGGGCTGGGGAGACAGCTTGGTGGTCTAAGCACCTGCCTGGTGAGCACAGGGACCTGGGTTTGATCCCTTGAAACCTGGGGTTCACCATACCGACCACCGAAACAGGGTGTGGTAGGGCACATCTATAATCCCAGCACTGGGGAGGCTGAGAGAGGAGGGTCATCATGAATCCAAGCTGCATGGTGAAGCCCTGTACCAAATACATAAAAAAAGATTATATTTTAAATAACTGCATCCAGTAGAATCAACATTACTGTTTGCTTACATCTCTTTCACCTGTGTTGTTTCTATTTCATCCTCTCTAGCATATCCAATACCTAATTTTGAGAGGAAAATGGATTTTTGGTTGTACTTTCTTGCCTAGCCAACTCTGCATTTAATGAGTTTCCAAAGCCTTGGTGAAACGATTTGAGTTGATGTGAATATCTTCTTATCCAGGGCATTTTAGAGAGGAAAATGGAAGAGTGCAAACTTTGTGGCAACCTGCAGTCTTTATCACCATGTCCAGCTCTAATGAGCCCACAGTGACCTGCCAACACGGGCTGCTCGCCGGGCAGCAGGGCTGCTTACGTGGCAGTGTACTTGTGGTATTCACTTGTACTTGAGAAATAGCAGTGTAGGGTGATCAAGGTCAGGTGTAAGGTAATCACCCAACCTTGGCAGTCACTATGGGAGGAAGCAGAGAAGATGGACTGCGAATATATAATTAAATATCCAAGGAAAAACTTTCTTTGAAGAGTAAGGACATTGGCTGGGGAGGTAGCTCAGCAGCCTAAGTGCCTGCTTGGCAAGCTCAAGAGCCCGGGGTTCAGTCCTCAGCACTGCATGATGTGTCAGTCCTGTGCTGCGCCAGCCATCAAATCCAGGTATGATGACGCACCCCTGTAAAATCCTAGCACTGGGGAGGCTGAGAAAGGAGGATCACTATGAGTCTGAGCTGCATAGTGAGACCTTGTACCAGATAAATAATTTAAAAACAAGGCTTTGCTGTCACATTTAAAGAATCACATTTTAAATAAAAATTTAGTATGTTCATGGTTAGTAGCAGCTTTTTGTTTAAAACAAAAGGTTCTAATCAAACCTTAAAAGATTCAATTTTTATGTTTGGGAATTTACATTAAGATACAAATTATTCTTAAAACAATCTATTACTTTTACTATATTAGAAACATTTAGACCTTGATAAATACCTTAATGTTAGGTGAAGGGTGCTCTCTCAGTAGCTGCATGAGCACTGGAAAGGCGTTTTCATCCACAA
The DNA here is from genome assembly GCA_004027165.1 of Ctenomys sociabilis. Lineage (NCBI taxonomy): Eukaryota > Metazoa > Chordata > Mammalia > Rodentia > Ctenomyidae > Ctenomys > Ctenomys sociabilis. The sequence continues at coordinate 78,411 of PVKA01001555.1, forward strand.
TGAAGTGTTGGCTCATGGGATTACTTGTGTGGGCAACACCTACAAGAAGCTCCATGTCAGTGAGCTAGGTTTAGCCTTATACGTGGTAAAGTCAAACATACCTTGATTATTGGCTCATAGACTGTCTTAAGGTAATGCCATTAGTAAAGTACAAAGGTAAATGCTACATTGGCTCTATTTTAAGAGTTCTATATTAATTTTTAAGAGGCGCAGTGATTAAACTAGAGACTATTAGAATTGTGCATGGTTTTCTAATACACAGTGCACAAGTTAGAAGAATCTTATATTATCAAGGAATGTAAGAATAGTACCATTTATTAAGGTCTTTATAGTTGTTATTTCCCTCAAAAAGCTTGTTTTTGCAAAAATGACTGATATGAATCACTACATTACGTGCAGTAAAAAGGCAGTCATACTGCCTCTTCTTATAGTATGCTACCTTAAATCACAAGCCCAAATTCAGTAGGTAACTCCGGCCATCTCTTCTTAGCAGGCATAGGCAAACAATTTTAATTCTGTGTGGGGTTTTGCCAGTAAATGTCATGATACTCACAAATATGTTTTAACTACTTTAATAAAATATATTAGGACTCAGAGGGCCCATCCACATATTGTTCTCTAGGGAAGTACAGAGGGCTGGGGAATAGGAGTACAGAACATTTCTATTTCCTTTCTCTGCTCCACCCCTGATGGATATGGACAGACTGAACTAATGAGAAGAATGTGTTGAGTGTGTATGTGTATATATATTTTTTTCTAGCATTTTATAAGTACCTACATTTTATACCATAGTCTCTGGCAAAAAAGTAAACAAACACTGTCTTCTGTGGCTGATGTTCTTAACCAGGAGAGTGAATTTTGGTTTTGAAATGAGGGGGTCAATTTTTTTTTTTTTTTTTTTTTTTTTTTTTGAGTATGGGGGATTGAACTCAGGACCCTGCACTTTCAGGGACAATACATATATTGTCCTCTTGGGCTTATATATTGATTACACACACTTTGGTACTGGGGATCAAACTTAGGACCTTGTACTTGCCAGGTGTACTTATGCCGCTGAACTATCTCCCCGGCCATTAGATCATGAATAACAGGAAAAAGTTCTCACAAGCAAGAAGAAAAGTTTTGGAACTGATCCCTGTGTTCCTCATTCATCTGGATTGCTTTTGAAGAAATACAGTGACCTAGAAATGAAAGTCTTCTTGCTTGTAAGAAACAGTCTGTAACCCATCCTCTGCATTCATAAAGGTTAGAAAAGAACCTAGATATTTATATTCTGTAGGTCAATTGCTGATACTTCCACTTGTTCAGGTACTGAAAAAAAAGCCAATTTCTTTTTTTTTTTTTTTTTTTGTCTTTTTGAGACAGGGTCTCACTATGCAGTTCAGGCTGGCCTTAAGCTCACTTTGTAGCTCAGGCTGGTCTCGAACTCACAACAATCCTCCTGCCTCAGCCTCCTGAGTGCTGGGATTACAGGCCTGCGCCACCACACCCAGCTCAAAAAAGCCAATTTCTTTACAAGAAAGGCCACTTATTTATTTTATTTGGGGAGTGTGTTTTGCGACAGGGTCTCACTCTTCAGTTCAGGATGGCCTAGGTCTGCCCGTATAGCCTAGGATGGCCTCAGACTCACTGCCGTCCTCTTACCCCAGCCTCCCAAGTGCTGGGATTACAGTTGTGCACTGCCACCTGCCACATCTGGCCAAAAGGCCACTTTAGAACAAAGTATTATTATGGGAAAAGATTGAAATTGAAAAGTGAGCCCTAGCATTAAAACAGCTAGGTGTATAAACACATATAGTTGTTGAAATCCAAAAGAAAAAAATATATTTCTCTTAAAGCTATAAACTGAGACTGCTTTAAGTCAACAACTAAGGCTCTTTTCTTTGTTTTCCACTCTATCCACTGTTCAAGAGTAAGACTGATATAAAGTTCTTATTTTACAACTGGTTTGCTCATCAACGTCTTAAAGAAACTTTTAATAAATTTTTTAGAGATTAAATATGGTTAAGAGCTCTGATGGTGGGGATAAAGAAAAGATTAGTTTTTATTTCCCTACCTAGGACCTTTCTCTCAGAGATATTTAAGAAGTTGAGAGCAGGGGATAGCTCAGGGGTCTAAATGCCTGCCTGGTAAGTGCAAGGACCCTGGTACCACAAGCCCTTCCGACCCTACCCCGGGCATACCCGAGCTGCTCACCAAACCGGAAACTGGGCATGGTGGCACACGCCATAAAAATCCAGCACTGGGGAGGCTGAGATAGGAAGATCACTGAGTCAGCTGCTTAGTGAGACCCTCTGCCAAATACATACATAAATTAAAAAAGACTTATAAACTTTTCTTAAAAGTTGAGAATAAGCATACAAACCCATGCAAATGGACCCCACGGCTCTGACGACGCTGAGAAGTGTGCCTTCAGCTAACTTATTAATCCTGAGCAAGCGAATCAATGGTGCAATTCCGTTGCCTTCGCATATTTGGTTCTGGTGCATCCTGCTGTCCTTGCTTAGAGCTATGACTGCCTCCCCTCCTGGTTTAAGAAAGATAAGAGCAAGAGATAGTAGAGAGCGCCTTGCCCCGCTACATTGTGAGGATTCGTGTACAGAAAGCAACATACCAACGTACTGCATTTTGGCAGATGGTGACAAAAGCATGTTTATGATGAAGTTGTATCCGATCTGCTCTGCCATGTACTTCTGTTGTTTCAGCGCCTGTCCTGCCAAGGCCCAAAGCGCTACGGCTCCTTGCTCCTTAATATCGATCTGAAATGCCTGTTTTAAAAATGAGTTTAACTCAGTGAACACTGACCACTTCAGGGATGCACATTGTATACAACGTTCATTCCATAATTTATTTTGGCTCCTAGTCACTAAAAATTCAAAATGCAGTAAGTCATCTGAGGAAAAAACAGAGCAGTGATGGTAAAATTCATACCTTTAGGAGCTTTAAAAGATATCTAGTTAATTTATGTTCCAGAAAGGCCTTCTGTATGGGGGGGTTGCAACTCGCCAGCGCCTCCACAGCCATGGCCCCCTTCATTTGGACGCTCAGTGGTTTTCCAATAAAGAGAGCGACCAGGGGCCCAATGGCTCCTTCCTGAAAGATCGCGTTCTGAACTTCCTTATTGCCACGCGCCACCTCCGCAATCGTCGCGGAAGATACCGCCTGCAACACATCTTCCAAGGAATTAAGAAGCAAGTTATTTTTACATTGAAACACGTTCCCATTCTTTAGGCAGATCTGTGTTTTTTAAATACACCGTTAATGGGTGTGTCACACTTCCTTACTCACATTTTTAAAATCACGTTATTTCAGACTTTCACTGCTTAAAAAAATTCCAGGAGAAATCTTAGCACATAGAATATTTTTTTTCTTAGTTGTGTGTTTTTTGCCCCTCAGCCAGGAGTCCTAAGAATTACTCGGATAACTGAGAACATCTTAGTACTTTCCTTTCAAAAATAATAATAGCACTTTGCCTTTCCATAATCAAAGTTCAAAAGTATCAATGTTGCTGTGTCTTTTCTGAATATAGGCATTATCATTCAAATTAAATATGCAAACTTCCAATTTGATAGGCACAAATAGTAATTCATTTATTCATTTATTTGTTTTTGTATTTGAGGAAAGGGTCTACAAGGTGTTCAAGGGTCTGAGATCAGACTCTTAGTGATCCACCTGTTCATAGCCTCCCAAGAGCTCGGATTACAAGCACGTGCCACCACGCCCAATCTCAACTGCCATTTCAGTGCACCCTGGGGGCAGGGCATGACAGGCCCCTCAGCCTATTTGTAGGCACTGTAATTTGCTGAGCTATTTGGCTGACCCTAATAGTAATTCATTTTATTTGTATTTTTGGCTACTAGTAAATCTAAATATCTTCCTGTATACTTATTGACTGGTTCATTTTTTCCTTTTAATACTAAAAGACAACTTGTTAGAATAAGTCACAGCACTATATATTTTTACCTGTATTTATAGATTTAATGAACTGTCATATGGATTGAGGGGGTGTTCTGGGAATTGAGTTCAGGCCTTGAGCTTGCCAAGCAGGTGCTCTGCGGCTGAGCCGTATCTAGACCCATGTAGATTTTTATCTATCTATACAGCCTAGTTTTCTAAATTTGAGCTGTTCCATACTCTATCTCTTTAATACTACAACATAGATTTTCCAAGCACAAGGCTGATCCGTTCTGTAACTGCTAGCTTCTTCCTCCCTGATGTGGAATGTGTGCTGCTCTGTGTGACCACTGAAATGAGGCTGTTGCATCATCTGAGAGCCTTCACAGTGGTTGCAGAATCTGGCCACGCCTGCTGATGTCTTCTGTACTAATGTGCACTTTAGAAACTGATTATCTGCCTAACCCCCAATTACCCTGAGTTTTTATCAGATGTGGTATCTCTGTACCTTGCGCAAGAGCTTCCAGCGGTCAGCGTGTGTGCTGTTCACACTGGAGACCTCGCCTTCCCTAGCACACTACCTGCCTCATTCCACTGTTCATGCCAATATTTCTCATTTGTAAATACATTTCATTACATATTTTTGAAACTATGCTTTTGAGAGTCAAATCCTCATATAAACTCAGTACTTTAAAAGTTCCAGATATTTGAGTCACAGTGTACTTTTCTAGGTTCACTTAAAGGCAAGTCCAGCACGAGTCCAAAGCCATGTTTTATTTCACTCCCTAAATTTAGTCCCTTTCAAAAGTCACAGAAGCAGAGGCTCACCGGAATCAGAACTCAGAAATCGGATGAGGTGCTGGATGCCGTTATGGTCCCTCACTGCTCTTTGATTTTTTTCATTTCCTATACATAATACTCGTATACAGTTCATTACATTTACTAGCACATTTTCTATGTTTAATGTCAAGAGATTTATCAGAGCCGGGATTCCATTCTAAAAATAAATTAAAAATTACTTAGATTTATTTAATATACACACAATGTTTGCTTAGAAATACAAATCTATTGCCTTTCTTGCTGTAAATATCTGCTTATTTAAGAGAGAACAAGCTAGGGATGGTAGTAGATACCTATTATCCCAGTACTAGGGAGGCTGAGGCAGGAGAATCATTCTGAGTTTGAGGCCAGCCTGGGCTACAGAGAAAGTTCAGACCAGACTGAACTACCTAGTGAAGCCTTATCTCAAAAAATCAAGAACAATAGTCTATAAACAAATATGTCTGCACATTAAATGGTAGCTAATACCATTTTAAACACAACTTATGTTTTCATGTAAAGTGAATATTTAATAAATACAACTGGAAATGGCCTCTAAGATATAAACCTGTAAGTTCATTGTAACATTTAATAAATATCTAAGAAGTGAAGCAACTGGGTGAAAATAATTGAGTACACTTGTACATTACTCCATTTGGAAACATTTGTGCCACATTAAATGCTATTTTAAATTTGAGTATAATTTGATAATTTTTAATGACATAAAGATGGCATTTGTCCCTAGCAACAGAAATAATGAAAGGATATCAAGCAATGAATTACAGAAACATTATCTCTTTCTTAATAAAGCTATAAAATACTGTCAGTATTGAAATATAATAAATATGTATGAGTTGCTAATCAGCATAAGAGAGAGCTCTTCTATCCAATGAACATAAGAACAACTCATAGAACACAGTTTTCTAAATATAAGTGACTTTACCTTGAAGTCAAGAAAAATAAACCCAATTCCCCATTTTTAATACTTAGGATAGCAGCAGGCTTTTTTCTGGCCCTGTTGAGCATGAAGTCTCAAAGTTGAGAGAGGAATCATGCTGACAAGATATGATTGGAAGAAATAGTACACTGCTGAAGTAGAAGGGAAGAGATGGACTTTTTACATTGTGAGATGATGTAAGTATTCTTTGAAGTGTGACACACCACTAGATTCTATGGCTAGGGGAAAGCTGTACATGCAACCCTATGGCACAAGAAACAGTTGTACTAGCATACGACTTTGGTCTATGCCCTTTCCCTCATCTGCTTCCTGCAAATAGCTGAACCAGCAAGAACTCATATATGGAAGACAAGGAATGATTCAAAAAGAATCTGTACAGAGCTTATCCCCATATAAGAAAAGATAGGAGCTCTGCCCCTGGGTCATGCTGAGACTGTGATTGAGACTGGGTATGGTGGTGGGTGCCTATAATCCAAGTGCTTGAGAGGCTAAAAACAGGAAGATCACTATGAGTCCAGTCTGTGGAGGACCACATGAGCAGCTCTCCTTGAAAGAAGAGTGACTGTCTCCATTTTGACTGAGTCTGATCCTATTTCCTCATATTGTTATGTACAGAGCTGGCCAGGACTTCTGCTTATCCTTCAATTGGCCTTAAGCAATGTGTATTGGTCTAGCTGAGGTGCTGGTGATAGTCTTTGAAGGTGATGCATGTTTCCCTGGTAGGCCTGCCACTTCTTAATGTGAGCCGGGTGGAGACAGGATGGTAGAGCTAATGCTCCGTGCTGCCAGCTGGGAATGGAGCCATGAGATAGAGGCTATTACTTCCTGGGGCTTGAAAGACTACATCAAAGCTGAAGCACAGACTTCCCAAAACATTAAATACTATATAATGCAGATTACTCTCTCTGCATATCCTCTCTGCATGTGGCAGAGGTAAATGTAGGCCACCCACCTAGCTCAGCTCACAGTAGCCACCTACTTCCCACAATTCTCAGGCAATCCTCCTCAAGCCACTCCCCCACTGAATAAAAACCAGGTAAGGCCCTGGGTCACGCTTTTGGTTCCAGAAAGCCATCTTCATGGCTGGGCCTAGAACCCTTGACTCCCCGATGATTAAAAATATAATTTAGTGTCTTCATTTTCACTGTAGGTTGCATGGAAAGTAGTAGATTGGAATCAACTTGATGGGATCCCAATAACATAACTGGAATTATAAATATTGGTTTCTTGGACCAAGATGAAGACCTAGAAGAATGTGTGTACAATCTGTGTAGTGAGTCCCTGTAGAGCCTGTACTAAATACATTTTTAAAAAAAAGAAGAAAAGATAGGAAAAAACATATGACACATGAAGAAAGCTATCATGGTTTGAATGTACATGTCTCTCAAAATTTATATATAGGAACTAAAACCCCATGGTGACAGTTTTAAGAGGTAGAGACCCTTATGTGATTAGGGATCTTACAAGTGGGTGAGAAAGAAAGAGCTGTGGTCCTCTGCACGTCCTCTTTCTGCCATGTGAGGACACATCAGAGTGCCATCTTAGAGGTGACAGCCACGCTCCCCAGACGCTGAACACTCTGACACCTTGATCATGGGTTGCCCAGGCTCCAGAATGATCACCAATAAATTTTGTTTATACATTATCCAGTCTGTGGTGCTTTCTTATATTGAGAGGCTAAGACTAAAACAAGTACTCATCAGAAAGATGCCACAAAGTAGGCAAAAACTATAATAAAATATATCATATTATCATCGATGCAAAATGAAGCAGTTATTATAAAACAAGAGGACATAAGAGAGACAACAGAGCTCAGGAAAGAATTTCTGAGCCAAAGGTGGAGAACTGATCAGAAAATTTTATGAGTAACACTCAAATTTTCTATATTTGATGTTTGATTTTTGTATTACAACAGTATTCATCATCATGGAGTAGGCTCTCTTCCTTGACATACATTTTTGCATTAACTGATAGGTCAGCAGATTTTTCCAATGTTCTCCTACCTCTCTGGCTATTTCTTCTTAGTGTTCTTTGTGAGTTCCCTGCAACCTTTCTGCAAGTCCTACAGGCTCAGCTTTAAAAAGATAATATAAAATGTCACCACTTCTTACCATTTCTACTGCTACGATCGTGGTTCAATGCACCATTTTATTTCAACTAACTTCCTGCAGTTGCTTCTTAATTTTACTGCATCATTTTTACTTATTTGAACAAGTGAAGTAGAGGATGTAAGTTGCTTTGCGAAACTTTTCAGATCTATGTCATTCAACCTAACAGATTTAGGATGTGTGCCTACATGGCCTTGGGTGGCGTGGCCCACCACTGCCTGACTGTCTTCCTGTCGTCCTCGCTCAGACACCTTGGCTTTCTTGCTATTCCTTCAAAGTGTGAGGCACATTCCTACTTCATTCTGCATTTATAGCCCCAGCCTAAAATGCTCTTATCAATAGAAAGTGTATGGAACAGGTTCTACTCTTCTTCTTAAAGCCTATAGTCAAGAGCCAGCCTCTGAGCCCTCCATACCCCTGGATTCTACATCTGTTGATTCAACCAAGCTTGAATCAAAGATACCTGGGAAAAACTTGAGCTCATGCAGAAAAGGTGGCCATTATTCCCTACACCATACATTGCAACTACTATTTACGTAGTATTTACATTGCTTCAAGTATTACAAATAATCTAGAGATGATTATGCATATTAATATGCATAAATTATATGGAAATATACAATTTTAATATGAGGGCCTTGAGGATTTATAGATTTGGGTGTCTGTGAGACTCTGGAATCAATCTCCTGCCAATATAGTCTATATATTTCACTAAACTTTCTCTCACCCCTTTTCTTGCTTTTCTTCTTACCACTTATTTTCATCTATCATACCATTTATGTGACTTATTCATTTATTTATTGTCTTGTTATTCCCAGGTAGAATAAAAACTTCATATAGAAGTTGGGACTCTGTCCGTTTTACTCACTGCCATAAGCCTAGGATCTATGAGACTATTCACCACATAATAAACTCTCAATAAATATTTGCTGCATGAAGGGATTGAGGTGAGACTACAGAAAAGGTATTTAAAGATATAAATTCAAGGAAACCCCTCCTAAAATGAAATAATACAAATAGATCTGTTGAAATGATACACCAAGTACTAGAAGAATGGGGTAATCAACATGGATATGTAAGTCTTGGCCTTCAAAGATAAAGAAAACACTGACCAGAACTAAGATAAATGAGTGATAATAAAGTGAGTGACAGAAGCAAAGCTTGTGTGTACATTCTAACTCTAATGAATGTTAGGTGAAATAAACCAGACACACAACCTTAAATATTGCATGTTTTCTCTTATATAAGAAATAAAGAACAGGGCTGGGGAGATGGCTCAGTGGAATAAGTACTTCCCTGGCAAGTGCAACGGCCTGAGTTCAATCCCCAGTTTTGCAAAAATAAATAAATAAAGAACAAAATTAAAGATTTTAGGAAGTAGGGAGAGAGAGCTTTTTCAATGAGAAGAGGATCAAGAGATGGAGGGAAGGGGCAGGGAAAAAAAGGACTGGGGACACAAGGAGGAATGGAGATGTGTTCTATACATGGATTAACCTCATACAGGGTGTTATGTGCTGCAAACATGTACCAACAACACGTATAAAAAGCAGGACTGAAGGCCTCAGACATGCTCGGCAGTGCTCCCCCACTACCTGGATGCCAACTTATTCCGAGAAGTATTTTCAATCCACACCCCTTTCCCTGATGATCCCTAAGAGTTTTGGCCTTGGGTAATAACAAGGGTCTCTTTCCAACTTCTGTGTCAGTCAAAACTGGGTTCTGCGAGAAGCACTCACATATTTGGAGATAACATCCTTGTTTCCATATTGAGCGATGTCGTACAGAATGACAGCGCAGCGAGAATGTAGTTCGGGTTCATCAGAAACTAGAAGGTTAATTAGCACTGGAATGGCTCCTGCCTCTACCAAGGCATTCACAATGCTTTCGTGGGTTGAGATGTTGCTCAGTAACCCAATGGTCTTACACTGTAGCTTTATCCTGGGGCTTTTTAATAGATTGATTAAGGCAGGAATGGTGCCTGTATAGAAAGCACAAAGTGTTATGAAGTATTATAATTAATAATATAATATTAATGATATTATTGTAATATAATAATAATATTATTATTATTAATTACACTAATGGGAAAGACAATGGTACAGCTAGGGCTTTATTCATTTATTTGTGTAGCTGAATATTAACATTATTATTTTTATTTTATTGAACTCAGGCCTTTGCGCTTGCCAGGGAAGCGCTTATTCTACTGAGCTATTTCCCTGGCCCCTAGTATTGTAATTATTTACAGCTAATTTATCATACTAAGATTTAAATCTTGTTTATGGGCATTGTGGTATAAATGACTAGCAGCAAATCTATAAGGTACAAAAACAATCACTTTAAATCATATAAATATATTTATTTGTTTAGTCTAAACTAAAAATAGTTCTCATCGTCCACACATTTGATTTCACATCACACAGACACACACTGTAGGTTGGTAACCTGAAGCTAGTTTTAAAACATTGGATTTTCATTTAACATCAATTGTAAATTCTTTGAGTAACCACGTGGTGGAGTTTAGCTTTGGTTATTGCACCAACTTCATATGCCAGCATTTGTGCGATCATTTAAATAGTTTTACTATCTTTTGTCCGTATGTTGTACTAGCAAGAGAAAAGACAAAGAATGTTAAATCTAATAAAATGCACATTCGCCCCATTAGTTACAATGGGTTCAAAGATGGAAATCACTGGGCCTGTTGAAAACAGAAACTTGGTGTCAGCTGGGGGCTTGTTAAATTTACATCAATTCAATGTTAAATCTTATTCTACAAGATGCACACTAATGGGAAAGACAATGGTACAGCTAGGGCTTTATTCATTTATTTGTGTAGCTGAATTGAAACACCTTCATGATTAAATCTATGGCTCACTTTTTTGGATACCGAGATTCTTGTACCTGCTTTTGGGGATATATTAGAGGGATATCTACCATTAAATAAATGTTATTTCATTTATTTATTTATTCAGCATTATTTATGGAGTATTGTAGTGGTTGATATGGTATGTCAACTTGAGAAGCTAACAGCTTCACTAAGTGGGCTCAGCAATTCCACTCAGGGCATGGAGGTCCCACCCTAGAGTGGTTGATCACTTAAATGACATAAAAGGGAACTGAGGAAGGATGCAGTGTTCCATTTCCTTAGAGGAGCTCCAGTCTTAGCAGTCAGCTTGGACATCATCTCCAGGCTTCCTGTGCAGACTCTGTGGGCTCTGCTTTGGATCCTTCAGCCTTCTGGTGCAGACTCACCAGCCTTCTGTCAGAGACCCATCGGCCTCCTGACATAGACTTGCATGGAGCACTGCAGGGAGCTCCAGACTCCCTGAACCCTTCAGCCTCCAATGTTCAGATGCCCTCTGCAGGCTTCCTCATCTGACCCTGTGGCTGACTGTCATAAGCCAATGTTGTAATTTCTTATTGTACATCTTGTGTTGCATCTGTTCCTCTAGTAAAACACTGATTGATATAAGCATCCTATGTGTTCTCAGTGTTCATATTAGGACAATATTGATAGAACTTTGCATGATTGAACCATTTATTGATGAGGAAATGGGTAGAGAGGCTAAATAAATTACTTTGACTTGTAAATGCAGAGCCAGCTACAGATCTGACCTGGTACTTCCAATGCTATTTTAACTTAAAAAATGAAATTGTGCAAAACAGAAGTGGTTCATTTCTAACTGAAAGGAAATATAAGAGCAGTGTGCTAAAGTAATCTAATACATTGTCTAAGTTGATTTCTCTAACATTCATTCAGATTTTTGAGCCTAAACAGCCTCCAAATAGAAAATAAATGATTGAAAGATAAAAAAGATAATAATAGACAAAAAGTAAAAGAAGTTTAAAATGAACTAAAAAGATTTTTTAACAATCACAAATGTAATTTAGGGCTGGTGGTAGAGTGTTCTGTACATACCTAAGGCCCTGAGCTCAGTCCCTAGTATCAAATACACTAAACACACACACACACACACACACACACACACACACAGCCTGCAAAACATAACATAGTTCTGCTTAACATAACATGGGATAATATAGTTAGTGCATAGACTTTGCATTACCTGCATCCAAAATACACTTCCAGTAGTGATCATTTGCTAAGCAAATCACCTCTAGGGACATGACAGCCATCATCCTTCGCTTAAAGTTTTCACACGTCAACATTTCTGCAAGCATTCAATAGAAAAGCATAAGCTGAAACTGACATAGCAGGTAATGAAATGCATTTTGTTTCCATGCAGGTAAAGTGAACTCCAGGACTGGGATCACTACCATGACCACCAGCTGCATACATTAAACTCCCCAGTATTAATGCCTTTGTCTAACACATGCCGAACCGACTGCATGAGCCCTAGTCCAAGTCTGGAAGGTCTCCCCAGGGGACCACTTTCATAGACTTAGTCTCCACATTGATGTCAACAGGAGGTGACAGAACCCTTATGAGGGGAAACCCACTGGGAGGTTGTAGGGTATTGGGGGAAAGCCCTTGTGGATTGTGAGACCCTGCCCCTGCCCCTGCCCTTGTGTTTCCCTTTCCCTTATTCAATCAGGAGGTGAGGGGCTTCCTCTGCCATGACTTCCTGCCCTGATGCACTGTCTCACCACAGGCCCAAGTGCAATGGGGCTACGCAGCATGGGATAAAACCCTCACAGCTAGGTGCCAAAAATAAAACTTTATTCTCCACATATCTCAGGTATTTGTTAAAATAATGAAATATTAACTAACACAATATATATCTGGGATCTCTAAGCCTTGTGAATGTATATAATTAGTGAAAAACAGTCCTGGAATTCTTAATTTGAATGGCTTTCACCGGCTGGAGACAAAGTTGGGATTGACTTACAAAATAATACATTTCTCTTGTGTCTGAAATCAGTTTTTAATCAACTTTGAGTATGGGCTTTCAAGGATGGAAAAGCAAAGGCAAATTACATTGCTGCTAATAAAATTGTAGTACTCATTAAATAGATATGAGGTTTATGTGTTTTGGGGGCATGAAAAAGTTATTTTTAAAAATTTCCATGAATTTATACTCCAGACCAAAGATAACACAAATATGCATTCTCATAAACAATGTCTAGGTGTATGAGGGTGTATGAAGGGATCTTCATCAAGATGTCCTCATCATCTCTTTATCCACCTAATCTGTTACCAAATTCATCCTGATCCTACTACATTGGCTAGGACACTCCATGGTGCTCTCTTAACATTCAACTTCCACTTCAAGGGCTAATGCTGGAGCTCTAGAAAATGAATTCTTCTTTTTCCCATAGTGGAAACAGGCAGTATCAGGAGGGAGAGCCATCCCAGGGTAAAAGCAAAGAAGTGGGCCAGGATCCAAATCATCATTAGGACCCCCCAGTGATGGCCATAGGATGCATTGACCAGTGAGGGTTTTTTTTGGTGTGTGTTATTAAGCTGTTGTTAAGGCCAGATTTTCTACCTTTAAGGCAGGAGTTTGGCATTGTTTAAATGCATTAAAAGTAACACGAGGCTCCTCTTGTATGTAATATGTCATTATATACACACACGTATATACATTATGTAAATAAACTGAACATTATGAATACTTTCCAGTATCTCTTGAGGCTGATATACTCAAAATACACTCCCAGCACTCAGCAAGTTCCAAGATTGGTACTGAGCCTTTTTTGAAGCCAAACATTTAGACTTCTTGGACCAGTAAAATATAACTGAAAATCTTAAGCATCTCTTATCCTAACATGAGCTGGTGGGAAGAAAAAAAAAGGGCAATTCTCATTCTCAAAACGCTTTTCCTTCTCTGCTTCAATTAGTTTTTATTTCACTCACATGGTTCACAGTTAAATATCATCCAAAGGGTTAGAGCAGCATGTGGTGGTTTGTGACCCCACCTCCCCACTTTTCTGGGTTCGTCTCTCCAGATGCAACCACTTCGCACACTTTTCTTCATTCCTTTCGTGATTTACATATTTCTGTGTGTTTATGTGTACTGCTACAATTTGTCTTAGATATCATTTATAGATATAATGAAAATGGAAAATAAGCTCTTTCAACAGCACCCTGTTGTTTTCTTTGACTATATTTGTGATTAATTCAATCAATGTTCAGGACTTAGTTGTGATGCTTGTACAAATACTATCCGTGATGAAGTCCGATAGTGCAGGGCAGCCATATCGCATTTCTCACTTTCGTCTTTGCTGCAGGTGATAACGTCCTCATTTCCTTTCATCTCCTTAGCTTTCTTTATACTCGCTTATTTTTGCTGCCCTTTCACTCTAGGTTAGGTGCACAGTTCCATTCTGGTACTTCGCATTCCTGTGGCTCTTGAAGTTTTCTTTGCCTCTCTCTTGGTGTGACATGTTTCCTGGGTCCTTCTATCTCCTGGTGGTGAGGGAGAATTCTAGCCTCAGTGCCCTTATGTCTCCCCTGGCAAGGCTCTGAGTAGAGCACTTCTGACTAGTACTGCCTGTTCACATGCCTTCTGAGGGCCTCACACTGTGAATCTGAGGAGCTCTTTGCTTACCTTTGATTAGCTTAGAAGGATTTTCTTCAGTTAGCTAACACCTAACACTTGCCTATCTGAATTCATTGTCTAAGATTTTGTTGTTACTATATTGTTTTTCACTTTTTCTTTGTATGTTTTGTTACCGCTACTCATGAAATTATTACTTAATCTTCATACAATTTTAGTGTGGTCTCAGGAAGTAATAAAATAAATACATACATTCTGTTGGTCTAATAACATTTACCCTCAAATTTCTGGCTAGATTGAACACAGACTTGGGACAAAAAGTGAAACAGAATTTTTCACAAAATGTTTATTAAAATATGAAGAATTGTTTGCTGAAATTTTCTCTACAATTAGATGGTTATAAATATATTGAAGGGCATTTTTTTCTACCTAAAATAATTTCTTCCCTTTCCTTTTTTTAAAGTTACTTTTTTGGGGGGAGTGGAGAAACCAGGGATTGAACTGAGGCCCTTGCACTTGCCAGTAAAATTACTTTTTAATGGTAGAGAAGATGACTTCACTTCTGAGAAAGTTTGAAAAAACAAAAATAAGTGTGCCTAAAATTACTGTGCTCTTTCTCGTTTTAACTTAGTAAAACTACTTTAGTACACAAAAACAGGGTTCTTTATCATCTGTATTTTTGTTTCTGATTTTAACTCATAAGTTGCTTATTTTATGATAACCAGAACATTTATTTACAAAGAAAGTGTGTGTTCTATACTCACCTACTAAAGTCTTCCAAACTGGGAGTTCAGGAATATTTAATTCTATTATATGCTTAAGTACTTCTGTGTGAAAGGTTAGCACTGACAAATGAATTATATTGTTTCCTTTAGTGTCTGTTTTTCTCCAATTAGCACCAAGAGAAAGTAGGTATTGAACAGTGTCCAGAGCTCCTGAAGTGGCTGCCAGTAACAGCGGAGTACACTGATTCCTAAAAATCAAGGAACACATTATAATGACATTGAGTACATAGAGTGTGAAAGTGACTTTTGGTTAAGCTATTCTAAGTACTGTGGTAGGAACTCTGATAGGGACTGTCACTGTCTCCCCGCCCCATATTCCATGGAGAGCACATTTGCCTCCCTTCCTAGCTGGTCCTCAGGCTCCTTGCTGACTTGATTGTCATGACTTTTAATTTCTTTGGAAGTTGATGATACACTAGAATAGTGTATACTTTCATCCTTGAAACAAGTCTGCATAAAGTAAAAAGCAAAGCAAGTATGAGCCCATTTCACAAATTATGAAACTGAGACCCAGGTAGTAGTCAAATCGATTTCTTTACACTTCACTTCCAATTTTCACATCTTAGCTTTGAAAACTAATAGCTTTTATAAATAATATTCACTATCTTCTTTTTAGGTAGAGAGGATCTTTTGGTTGGACACATGGTTATCCAGCCCAAAGTTACATTTCCCAATCTGTCTCACAGATAGGTGTGGCTCTACATCCAGATTTGGCCTCTGTGTTGGTGGAAGTTAGCTGAGCAAGTGCCTGAAGAGAATGGAGAGTGCCAGTGTTTTCTCTTGCTCTCTACAGTCATGATAACAGAAGCAGGCATTGCTCTTGTACCATGATACGAAAGAGAAAGCCAGTGTCCTGGAACTGTGAAACCATTAGAGTAGTGCTAGACCATTGAATAATAAACTGTCAAATCATGATGCAGGCCTATAGACCATTGAATAAGAAACTCAAACAGTTATGCTGGCTCTAGACCACTGAATATTTGAAGGTGTAGAAAAACCCACATGAAACTCTGCCACAATCATGTTAAGAGGCTCAAAAAAGTCACTTGTGTTCCTCAGAGTCCTAGACAAGGATGTAGCTTCAGAACAAGTTATGCCTCTGCCCCAAAGGTTGCTTGGTCCTTGCTTAAATGTGCAGACACTTTCTTATTTCAAGGTTTTCTTTTTTACTGCATTTCTTTTTTAGATACCACTAGATACTTCTCCTGCGGTACAAGCCTGTCCACTTGGGTCTGCAGCCGTAGGCTAACTCCTGGTTGTTCAGGGTTCAGTGTGGAGCAGCTTTCTACTCCTCAACCCCAGGCTTTGTCCTGAGCACTGAGTGATTAAGCTGACCAAGTAGTCCATGGAATGATGAGACTTTGACAGGGGGGAGCACAAGTCCCAATGGCTCACTCTTGATTCCTCCAGAAAACATGCATAGTTGGATTGAAGCTTTTGTCTTGATGAATTCTGAAGATGCATGGTAGGAGAAAGCAGTAGCCAAAAAGGACATAAAGTCACTCATATCAAAAGATGTCTTTCAGTGTCAACATTTAGGGAAAGCCACATGTGTAGAAATCTGTATCCTTATTAACACTAAGTAACTTACTCAGCAGTCGCCTCGGCTTCTATCAAACTGGGATCCTTCCTGTAGAGAACGATGATGATGCAGATATTGTCATAGAACGCAGCAAAGTGGATTGGCATCCAGCCTCTTTTCTCAGAAAGTATATAATCAGCTTTGAAAGAAAGCAGGCAGAGGGTGGTTTCCAAGGAGCATGCCTGTGCTGCCAGGTGTAGTGGTGTTGGGCCTGAGATGGACAGGAGATTACTTCAGTGGTCAAAGAACTAACGTTCCTAAAAAAATCATACCATTTTGACACCAACCGCATAGCTTACTACTATACAACACAAAATATCTAAGCTAAGCACTATAATAATGAGTTAGGCCATCCTGCATTTCTTTAACTCAGATGTTTGGCCAGGAAAATATCATACTTTTAAAAAGTTGGGGCTGGGGATATAGCTCAGGAGCACAGCACCTGCCTGGCAAGTGTGAAGTCCTGAGTTTGATTCCCAGTACCAAAAATAAAATACAATAAAAAGTGAATAAATATATTCACTGTATTCACAACATTAAAATACTAAACATTTGAAATTTTAAGTGAACATATAAAATAGCCTTGTGATAAAATAAGCTATTTCTCATTTAAATTATTTTCTATTTTATGCAAATGTTTTATGGTGTAAGACAAGACTGCATGAAACTGGAAAAGAATACATGTTAACAAAAGTCTTCTCTGCCACTAAACCCAGAGGCCCTTGCGAATTCTTCTTACTTCTGAAATTTTTGTCTTACTTCCTTCTGAACAATACTTTGCTACTGTTGACACTTGTTTCAACTTAAAATTGTTGCTTCTCTCAAAGGTTTGTGATTTCTTCATTTGGCCTCTAGAACTGATCCATCCAATGGTTTGAAAATCTAAGGAAGCTATCTACGTTAGCAGCACCTGGACTCCAGTCATAACCACTGCCTGCCTCTATCTCTACCTTTTTGTGGTCTTTCCCCCAGTTCATAGTTTTCAAAATGTAAATCTAATCATTTCAGTTCCTTGCTGTCTGCAATAGCATCTCCAAGCCTCTGCTTTCTGAGGAAGAGTGACAGGATGCACTGGAATGACCCTGTCTTAGACCTCACAGACTGACATAGCTACTGGATGGCTGAGGCTCTAAGCTGCATTAATTGCTTACTTTTAAAGGTGTAAATACCCCTCTTGAGCAGCTGAATTTAAAAAATAGAGGCGGCAGTACATTTCACAGTAAAAAAAAAAAAAAAGAAAGCAAAAGCCTCAAAAATATTCAAATAATCATAATTATAAAAAATACACTTCAACCTGAATATGAAACACTCTCATGTGACAGAATATTTTGCAGACTGTATGCTATAGGAAAAGTTGTAATATATGCCACTGCCTTTGGAAATGCACTGCTATTTTACTTATATCTTACCATTTCTTTCTTTTTTCGTGTCCATTTTGGATGACTCTGCTTTAAAATACACAAACAGGCATGATTATTAATATATAGAAGTTTGTTATATTAGTCAAAGATTCCTATGAATAGAACCAGCTGGCAGTGTGTAGATTACACCAATAGTACTGAGCGTGGCTTTTGGTGAAGCCATGCGGGCATGTTGCTTGCGCCTGACACTGGACCACTCAAAGCAGATCCAGAAACTGCCTCTCAGGTGGCTGCCAAAACTCAAAGCTGGCATAATTTCGTGCTGAATATGCAATGATATTACTAGCAGATTTATACATTTTCCATGTGTCGAAATCTACAAACATGAATCCAAGAAGTCAGAGGTTCAGTGAAAGATTTTAATTTATCAGAGTTTTTTTGTATTAAAAAAGGTGTGGGGGGGCAAATAGCTCAGAAGATTAAAGCACCTGCAAGCAGGCACAGGGAATGGGGGTGTCCCCCAGGCCTGCTGTGCTGGCCCCACCCCCAGGGCATGCTGACCCAGCAATTGAGGCTGGGTGTGGTGGCGTGCACCTGTAATCCCAGCTCTTGGGAGGCTGTTAACAGGCGGATCACTATGAGTCTGATCTAGTAGTGAGACCCTGAACACCCTGAAGACCCTTTCCTAAAAATACAAAAACGAAAAACAATAATAATAAAATTAAATTAAAAAGTTTAAAGATAATACATAATTAAGTAACAGGCTAAAAACAGTATTTGGGTTTTACTGAACTCAATTATTTTAACTAGCTTTATTCTATACTGAAAATTACAACTGAAAGATGAACCTTCATAGTGTATAAGACACTTTAGTCACACTGCTGGAGTTTGGAATTTACTAGTAGTCAGGATTAAAGCATAACACTTTATTTTTGTGGGTGCAAAAATTTAAGACAGCTTACTGCGGTAGCTGATCTAATTAAAATATAAGATCACCCTTTCTATTTATCAGTACTATTGTACCACTCATTCCTGACAATTTATCTTTATTGAAAATTTACCCTGACAATGTATTTTCATTTGTAACTTTATTTTCTATGCTACTCAAATTTATTCCAGTCAGTGTAAAAACATGTATGCATATTTAACAATCAGCAAAGATGGCTTCTTAAAAGTTTAAACTAGGTAATCCTTAAAAGGGCTATTGATCATAAATATTATGAAAGAATGTTTTCATTATTAAACATATACTCTGAAGAAACTATCCCCAAGTTTAGAATGTTGAAATAAGGATAAGAATATTCTACCAGAATCTGATGGTCACATTCATCCTTTCTTTCTCTGAGTTTCTATAACATAGTACTATATATTAGTTGTACTAGTGCTTACCAGTTTCTATTCTGCATTTGTTTATTCAACAAATATTTTGTGAGCAACTACTAACTTCAAGCTCTCTTCTGAACACTAGCTTAGCATGGCAAACAAAGCAGACCAAATCCTTGCCCCTCATGGAGCTAATACTCAAGTGAAGGAGCCAAAGCACACAGATATAATACTACATTAGCCAGCAAAACCTGATACTTCATAAAACTAAAAGGAGATCTTCTTAGATAAACAAAACCCTCAGCTTAAGATATCAACACAAAAGTTTAAGCTTGCTTTAAATTAACACATATTCTTAAGGTGGAATAAGAGCTAAGTATAAGGAAAACATCTTAGGCTAAAAGATTTACGAGGTACCTTGGCTGAACATAACGAAGCACCTCTGGTTGACGTTGAAGTTAGCCTCACACAGGTGACATATGATGGAAATTCTGTTGTGGAGGGCAGCGTGGTGGAAGATTGCATACCCGGATTCATCCGAGACGTTGATTGTGGAGCTTGAGGTTTTACGGCTAAATGTGTGGAAAACCGCAGACAGCCCTCGCTCCACGGCAGACTTGAGACCAAACGGTATACTCTAAAATTATTAAGAAGGCAGAATTAGTTTTTAAATAGGTACCATTAAACCGACTTAAAATTAGCTTTAAGGAAAAAAAGGGCCCAAAATACGTTAGCCAAATCACGTGATTGTTCAACTACAGTCACAGTCTCACGTGGTCTAGGTGGGAAATTCCTTAGTGGGCAGCGCTTAGAGTTGTCGGAGCCACTGCAGAAGGAAATACTCAGGACTTTAGAGCTCTGTATGGGAAGGCGTTTGTCACTGTTAAAGGGTAAGTTTCAGACCTTTCTTCTTTGCAGATGAAACAGAACAAACACCTGAGACACTTTAAAAACAAATGAAGATCACCGGGTTCCCCTTCCTTATATAAAGACAACTTAAATATCTAGAAAGTTGATGAGTAAAGCAATGCAAATAGTTTGTCTTCCTTAACTCTCCAAATAGAGATAAATTTTGTTTCTTATGCATCCTTACCAGATATTTGAAAATTAAACTAGTTATTAAAGTCTTAAAACAAACAGATGGAGAATAAATAGCTGTGTAAACATTGGGGAGCTTAATGGATTGGTTCCAGAAATTGTTAGGTCAAGCTTTGTGAAACAGATGTCCTGATTTAATTCAGGAATTTAGGTTTGCTCCTTGCGTTCACTCCTAGGACTGAAGCAGGCTTCTACCATTTATGCATTATGCTACTGGGGAAAGATTTTAACTCTCCCTTGAATTTCTCATTTGTATAATAGGAATGATAATATAATTAATACCTTAAAAGAATTTTTTAATAATAGCATCTGGCTGACAAAATAACTAAATTGTAATCATTATTAAGATTATTCATAATCCAATTCATTAACAGGCTGTTCTGTACCATGCCAAAGTTTGTAATGCTAAACAGTATAGCTTTCATCTAATAAAATGTGGAATTTTGTATCATATTGAAGATTTTATTTAGCCTTGTTAGCCTCTATTTAGCCTTGAGATAAAAATTGCAGACATAGACTTATTGATAACATGTAACTTTTTACATTGAATTATGTGAGAGTCACTGAAATACCTTGCACTTCATAGCTTTTTTGAAACCGAATTTTTTCTTAAATTGTTCATGTAGTTGAGCATCAGTCAGTGGAAGTCTTTTCACCCTCAAAGTATTGATTATTTCATTTATGGCTCCCCACCACTGGGTCTTATACAATTGCTGATAGAAAATTTCAAGGTCAAAACAGATCACATAGTAGCTATAAAAAATAAAGAAAAAAAAAGTTTTTCAAATTTTGAAATTATTTGCTACTTCTTTTTTCTATGCTGGCAAAAGTTGATTTTTCCATAATAATTAAGTATACAACTGCAGTTTAAATTTTACTGGATTGTAAATATATTAATGACATATTTGCTAATTGTAATTAATGAATTAGATACTTTACATGAAAAGTATCTTCTCCATATTGGCCCTTTGGATTGACTCTGTCCTTCCCATATTCCACTGTTGGCGCTGCTTAGAAGTCTCTAGAAGCACAAATTCTGGCTCAGGGAATTCAGGGTTCTTCTTCTGCTTGTTCGCCTCTTGCTAGGCCAATAATTTCTTTCTCAGGGGTTGCTTGCCTCAAGTCTGACCCAGGCTCCTGGCTTTTCACTCACTGAAGCTATGGACTAAAGAAACCACAACCTACCAGATCCCTGAGGTTCAGATCTCTGAGGTGCAGGGAGAGTAGCTCACAGCAGTCCTAGCTCCTGGTCCTCTGGAATGAAAAGTGACTTGGTTTTGAATTAGTGTGTGGCCTGGGAGGTGCTTCTCATCACAGGTAAAGAAAAATGGTAGTCTTCCTCCACCTTTCCCTGAGGCACCTTTCCCCACACCCGGATTTCAACTGTGGACCAGCTTCTCAGCTGCTGGTGCCCTT
Organism: Ctenomys sociabilis; assembly: GCA_004027165.1. Taxonomy (NCBI): domain Eukaryota; kingdom Metazoa; phylum Chordata; class Mammalia; order Rodentia; family Ctenomyidae; genus Ctenomys; species Ctenomys sociabilis. The sequence goes on from PVKA01001555.1 coordinate 100,213, forward strand.
ATCAGCAGAAGTCTTGGTTCCTTAGACTTTTCCTCTAGGTGCAGCTCCTGTATTTTGTCAGTACAACATTACTAACAGTGGTGTCCTTCTCCTAAGACTCTTTGCTTTGCTCTTTGGAGTCTGATAGTTTTCCTAGGAGTGTTGAGAAATGTGCTCCATTATTAAGTACTAAAGGGGTGCATGATTTTCTTACTGTAAGCTAAGGAAACTCCTTTCTCAATGGCTAAGGGAGAATCAGTGGGTCCTGTAGATCAGTTACAGGGAAGTCTTAGGGAAACACTGATTAAAGTAATCAGAGGCCAATATACTCCTTGATCTTCACTTCTACCCCAATTTTAAAAACATAATAGACCTCAGGCTTTGATAGAGGTGGGTTTTTTTTTTTTTTTTTTGAGGGATTCTTCCTAACCAAACCCCTCCCCATAAGTTAACACCAGACCACAAAAACACAAAGTGAAAACTGTCTCACCCACACCCTACAAGTACGGGGCTAGACTAGGGGGCAGGGCTAGTCATGTGTCCCTGTGTCCTGCCTTGTAGAGGTGCCAGTGGTCTTTGACTTCAGCTCTGGTAGTACACATTCATCCAGGAAGCATTCAAGAGAAAAATCCACCTTTCCTCCATTCTCCTGACACTCCCTAAGCCTTGTTTTATTCTCCACATTGTCTTGCATCTTGAGAGAAATTAATAATGTTTACCTTCCCATCCTGCTAACTTTCTTCCACTGTATCCTTCAACTCATGGCTAACAGCTTCCTTTAAACCAAAACCCACCAAAAATCTCTTACCAAATTATAGCCATATTTAGAGGGAGCTCTTTGATTTCTTTCCATATTAAAATATTCCATATCTGCCTTACATGCTACACTGTCCTGTCCTACATTATTCCTTCTCAGCTTCCTCTTCTCTTTCTCCTCACTCTACCTCCCCCAAAGGTCACTTGGTCCTGTCCTCTTAACTTCTTCCATCCCTTCAAAATAAGCAAGCAAGCAAACAAACAAACCTTACTCTGTTTTAAAATATCTACCTCTAATCCAAGTATTTCTTCTCCACAGTCCTTATTTCCAAAAGTCAGTGCTTAAAATGTGAAAATCCAAGAATACAACATACAAAAAGTGTTAGAAATACTGCTTGGACATACTACTTTAAAAAAAAGTGGGGGGGGACAACAAGACTTGGAAGAAGAGGAATTAAAATCATAGTCCTCATGGAAATAAAGTGGGTATGTGGTGTGCTGCTTCAGGTGCCTCAAAAAGTTTCATTCTCATCCCCATCAGGATTTAACCACTGTTTTATAAGAAGTAACTCCAAGCTCTAAGGATTTTTATGCAGAAGGTGTCACGGTGCATGAAGTAGGAGCTGTAGCACTTAATCTGCACCTTGTCAGGTGAGTGCATCATTTATTGGTCATTATTTTTTGACCCTCTCCATCCTAGGGTTTTAAGCAGCTTCTAGGATCTCCATGCCAAGGGCCACACTGTCGCATTTAGACCTGTTCTTGCTCCAAGTTTTCTGTAATATGTGGCTAGTATGAATAATTACCAAAAGTTCCTTACCTTTTTCCACAAAACTCCATGACTGGTATTGAGTAATATTCTCTGTATCCATAATCTTCTATGAATGTATTAGCAGCACACTCTTGTATTCTTTCTAAATTGTTCTAAAATATTAATTATGTTACTAAACCATCTCTGTACAATCTATATTCTTCTAAGGCTTCTTTTATATGCAAATCTATACATTTAAGTGAAAAATTTAAATATAATATCCCAGAAAACTTTGAAAGTAACAGCATATATCCTATCCCTACTTTGGTTTTTTAAAAATGTCTTTGGTACAGGGTCTTACTACCCAGCTTGGATTTGCAGTGATCCTCCTGTCTCAGTCTCCCCAGTGCTGGGATTACAGACATGTGCCATAAGGTCTGGACTGGGTGGCCGGCTCAGCATGCCGGGGGGCTGAGGACAGTGTGGCTTGTGGTGCAGGGATCAAACTCCTGTCCTTGCCCTTGCCTAAGCAGGCGCTTAGTCTGCTGAGCTGCCTTGCTGGCCCGCTATCCTTACTTTGAAAATAAAGAAAAACCACAAAGGAAAGTAATATAGTCAAGGCAGAAAAGCAGTGGCAGTTGAAATGCATAATGTTTAGAGGAAATTCCAGATGAAGGATTGTCTTTGTCAAACTTTAAAGGTCCTCTTTTCTAGAGCCAGTTTCAAAGGAAAGTAGGAGATTATTTCTAGAGAGTTCAGTATTTTCTACCACAACTTTTGATTGACTGTTCTAGGGGAAACACAGCCTTTTAGAAGTCTGGAAATTCTGTGAGGATGAGGTACACAACCAGCGTATGTATCATTATATCTCTGACACCAGCACAGTTCCTTGGGTAGAGTTGCTTCTAATTCATTGATGTTAAAGTAACATGTGAACAACTTAGAGTGATGAGGACAATTCTCTGGACACCTACCTAGCGCCTGTACCGACAGAAGTGCTTCCTGGTTGGAAAATAGGAGATAAAGAGTTGCAAAACAATGAACCCCCTCAGCAAGAACAATAATTTAAACCTTAAAATCATCCAAAGCATTCTCAATTGAAGGGGTGGTGATGTCAAATTCAATTCCTCCATGAACGTGGAAATAATGATTCTCCTTGTAGTGAAAGTTCTGGCATTTAAAATCTCGTCCATACATAAATGGAGGCAGTTCTCGCTCTGTCTTGACCTTATCATCTCCCAAAATGAAAACAAACTTTTATTTAAAAAATGAACAAATATAAATAACTATATTTTAGAGATCTAAATTCTCAGTCATGTACACAAAGTAAAAACAGAACTTCACACGAAAGATCTTATTACTTATAGTATATATAAAATGTCTATGTTCTAAATATATATGTATATGAGATTTTGAACTTTAAAACTGTTTATATCAAACACCTTAGGCACTTTCTGTAGTGTTTCATTGTACACAGATTGTAAAAGTATAGTCAAAACATTGTTCTACTGATTAATTTCTATAAATGTGCTCAAGATTCTAGTATTTTTTTTGGCAGAACTGGGGATTGCAGGGAAGTGCTTATTCTACTGAGCCATCTCCCTGACCCCTAAGATTCTAGTATCTTACCCTCAATGATCAGAAAAGACTTTGAACTTTGTGTCTTAGAAAACCTTTGGTTAAATAAACAAAAACCTGAATTAGCTTAGGTAAGAAGGCATACCTATACACCCCGGGGCAAGCTGAGCTGGCCACCTCCACCCTGCATGGTGGTGCATGCCTGTAATCCCAGAGCTGGAGGGGCTGAAAACAGGAGGATCCCTACAAATCTGAGCTGTATAGTGAGACCCTGTACCAAATACATTATTAAAAAAATGGCATACTGTAAAGAAATAAGTAGATATTTCCTATATGAAAAAAAAAAAACAGCCTGTATGTCTTGAAAGCAACAAGCCACACATAAAACATTTTTAAAATAAATTTTTAAAAAGCCCCCTGAGGATCAAGTTTATTCAATATTTTGACTAGTTAATAAATGCTTTCCTCGCATAAGGCCCATATGCATTTTGAAAAATATAAACTGTACATGGAAGTGCAAAGAATAATATCATACCCTAATCTGACTATATAGAATTAACTTTACATCTAGTCCTGTTTGCTAAAAACAGCTTATATAACAAAACATTGTGAATACAGCTAATATGCCATTTACAAAGCTTCTCAAATTCTACACCCATGGGACACTGTCCTGATTTCATTTTAAAACAATTCACAGATAACAGAGCTAATTATTACCTAGGAATTCTTATGTCACAAAATTGTACTAGATGATTTGCAAAATTTCTACCAAAATTGCCATCTGTAAAGAATCCTCACCAGAAGGAGCCTACATGTTTGGACACCAGTGAAATGGATAAATCGTGTTGGAAGATAAAGAGTTTGCAGTGAAGTCCTATCAAGTTCTGTAAGAGCAAATGCTTCTTCCATATAAACAGCTCTTAATTCATATATGTTGCTCCATTTGTTTATTAAAATGCTGGTATTCTTTCATTTAATCATTATAGTTTTAATATGTTTAAATCTGTTTTTATTTTTATTTTTATTATTTTTTTCTGTATTTTAGGGAAGGCCCTCCAAGGTGTTTAGAGTCTCACTACTAGATTGGACTCCTAGTGAGACTCCTGTTTACAGCCTCCCAAGAGCTGGGATTACAGGCACACACCACCATGCCCAGTCTCAATCGCCCTCTCAGTGCATCCCAGGAGTGGGGCCAGCATGGCAGGCCCAAGGATAGAAGCCCCGGCTCTTGCACCTGCTTGCAGATGCTTTAATCCGCTGAACTATTTGGCCTGCCCTCAATCCGTTTTTAAGTAATGAAAAATCATTCAATTTGTAAACTTTATTTTTATTTATTTATTTATTTTTTGTCTTTTTGAGACAGGGTCTCACTGTGCAGTTCAGGCTGGCCTTAAGCTCACTTTGTAGCTCAGGTTGGTCTCGAACTCACAACAATCCTCCTGCCTCAGCCTCCCTAGTGCTGGGATTACAGGCCTGCGCCACCACGCCCGGCTTGAATTTGTAAACTTTAAGGAGAAATACGAAATGGATTTTGAATAGAATTGTATTGAATTTACAGAGTAATTTAGATGAACATGTACAATGTTTATTTAGAATTTAAGGCTTTTAGTAGGTTTTATAATTAGCATAAATATATACAAATGCTATGTATATGTATGTGTGCCAAATATTTTAATTACACTGGAAACATTAAATTTATTGTTATTATAAACCTGGAGTATAACCTAGAAGAAATTGGCTTTAGATATGCTTTTATTACATACACATACTATTTTGCATTTGATTTTTGGTGATATCCTACCTGAAAAAGGTGGGAGCAGGCTATTTAAATATGGAACTTTCATCTTCTTTTTCAAACTTAGTAAAAATGGAACCAGAAAACATATCAACTTTAGGTAGCTTATCCCTCTTCTGATTTCTTTTTTCTTCTCAAAGTGTTTTTGAATGATCTTTTTCTGAAGACATAATCTTTGCTGCAGTCTCTGATAGGTACAAATGTCAAGATAATCCTGAGTATATTTGATGGCATTGGTAAGCCAATAGGCTGCTTCAAAGATAAAGACATTTTCACACTGCTGAACTTGTGTGGTGCTGAATGTCAATTTTAGCAGAATATTTTCAGCATATTTCATAAACACAGCCTTTTCTTCAGGGCTGTTAGGATCATATGTTGGATCTTCATTCAGGTCTTGATCATAGATTCCACTAAAGTCTGGATCCTTTGTGATATCAATCAACCCTTCACAGTAAAAAAGAAAACTTTTAGACAGTGAAAATTCCATGCTTGGCTTCCTCCCAGATAAATACCCCAGAGTGAACTCAGACTTCCATCTTGAAATCCTGCTAGGTTTACTATAAAAATATGACAGATTAATCCTGCTAAGCTGAAGTAAAAACAATGAACTATAATAAAAACACTAAGATGAAAAGGAGATGAATGAATGAATAGGTCCCTAAATAGAGAGAAGATAAAAACCAGTAGGCTTTTTTTTTTTTTTTTTTTTTTTTGTGGAACCAGGGATTGAACTGAGGCCCTTGCGCTTGCCAGGCAAGCACTTATTCTACTGAGCTATCTCCCTGGCCCCTACAGTGGGATTTTAACAAACAAGTTTCTTCTAATTATTCCTCTAAGTGCTTTGCTTATTTACAGAAAGAAACATAAAACCATAGTAACACAATAATCTAAGTCCCATTTTTTATTAAGAAAAATGTGCAAAGGGGTTCAATCCCCAGCATGCCTTGCACACTGAGATGGAGACTGACACTGGGCATAGAAGCAGGTACCTGTAATTCCAGCACATGGGAGGCTGAGACGAGGAGGACCACTACAAATCCAATCTGTGTAGTGAGACCCTGGAGACCCTGTACTAATACATAAAAAAGGAGAAAAATGTGGAAGACAGGAATATTTCCTTAATCAGGGAATCAGCATTTTCTTTTTGTTTCTTTCTTTTTTTTTTGGTATTTTTGAGACAAGCTCTCAAGTTCTCACTATGCAGTTCAAGCTGGCCTTAAGCTTACTTTGTATCCTAGGCTGATCCCGAATTTGCAATGATCCTCCTGCCTCAGCTTCCCAAATGCTGGGTTTATAGGCATAAGCCATCATGCCTGGTTTAGTCTTTTCCTTTCATAGAAAGTATATTTTGCGTGCTCGCTTTGGCAGCACATATACTAAAATTGGAATGAAAGTATATTTTGCTTTTTTTTTTTTTTTTTTTTTTTTGTATTTAGTGCAGGGTCCACAGGGCCTCACTACACAGATTGGACTCGTAGTGATCCTCTTGTTTTTAGCCTCCCAAGCACTGGGATTACAGGAGCAAGCCACCATGCTCAGTCTATAGTATGCTTTTTGAGGCCTAATAGTATAAACTTCTCTTTGCTAATAAGGGAAATGACACACATCAGGTAATTTGAGAGCCTTCTGGTAAACTAATTGTGATGAAACACCCACCCAGATGGCACTAGTGCCATCTTCACCAACACCACTTGAGCAGTTCTTTCCTGGGGAGGGAGAATTTTTTTTCTTCTTTTTATCTATTAAATGTAGAACCTTCTCCCAAAATTTGAACAACTGGCATAAAAACGGAAGCTATGAGCTATGTAAGCTGTCACTGCAACATAGAGACACCACCTTTAAGAGGCTGAACTCTTGTGGGTTAACTAAGACTTCAAAGCACATGTACTGTCCAGGCCACAGCAGATGAATCAGACTGCTTTCCTGTCATCAAATATTATTCTCAAGTGTTGGAATTTCATAGCATGCTAGGCACAGAAACAGTCAGTAGCAAACAAGCACCTCTGCATTTCAGCTCCTAACAGCTCTGGAGGGGCCTGGTGGAGATGTTCGGTGGTGTGTTGTACTGGAGATGGGCCTGGGGATGACCACCCATTGTAGCTGTTGTACCTAGATACCTTGGAGGTATTGAACCTGGGAATATTCAAAGCCTTGAGGCAGATCTACAGGAAAATTTAGTTTCTCTCTTCTGTTGTGATATCCTCTAATGTGAAAGTACAATGGCACCGTGGCTGAGGGCCTCTTCTCTCGTTAACAACCACCGAGCCCATCTGGAACACCAATGGTAGGTTTATTCTCCAACCTCACCCACTGGGAATGGCAGAAGCCAACTAATCATGCAAGGTACTCCTTCCTGATGTCATGATTTCTTGGTTCAGCTCCATCCATTTAATGCAATTTAGCACATTTTTGCTCATGCTCAATACTTTGTGTCAGAGCCTGTGTTAAGCACTAGAATTCCAGTGATAATTAAGGCAGGAGAGGGCCCTATTTTCATGGAATTTGTACTCAAGTATTTGATAACTTGTTCTTGCCAATTAGACTTATTTTTTGTATCTCAGCAAGAAATAAAACTTCAACCAACATTTATAAAATGAACAAATCAAGCCAGAATTCTTTATAAACATGCATATACCTAATGTTTGATTTAACCATCAATGACAGAGAAGAAGAGTTCAGATAACAACCACATGAAATGAGCTTATTAGATTAACTGCATTAAGTGTTCTAATGGTTATAATCTTTTGTTTTATTGAGAAGCTAAGAAACAACTTTGCATTTCAAAGTATTTTCTCTCGTACAGAGACCTACACTGACAAACTCAAACTTTTTTTCAGATAATTTTCTCCCCAATTATATGTGCAGTTCAAGTGAAAGTAGTTCATTTCCCCATGATTTCCTTTTTAAAAGCCTCAGTTACCAGCTGTTTGGCCAAGGGAAATCTGTCTTCTTAAATCTTTTTTCTGCCTCAGTGAGTTTATGCAAAAAAAAAAAAAAACCCTTTCCATATTAAGATAATGTATAAAAATGAACTGAGGATTTAAATTATTTTATTTTTGAATATCAAACAAAAATAGGCAGCCTGTTGGCATAACACAAATCAACAGCTTCCTCCTTAGAAAAGCCAAAAAAGAACCATCTGGGTATCAGTTTATTCTTGAAGGATGAGCTGTTATTTTTTTCCAGTTTCAGATGTAATAAACTCTAGCAGTTTGCTCTCTCCAAAGTCCTGTGAAACTTCAACACTCATCTACAAAAATCAAGATCGATTTTTGTTGTTGTTGTTGTTGAAGCCAGACTCAGTTGGCCAGAGTCTGGAAACCAAGCTAGGAAGTCATAGGTGTATTTGGTAACAGAAGCAACTGCCTGCAGTGTGTGTCTGGAGTCATGTTTCCTGTTTCACTCCTTACTCTATTTGGCTGCTGCAAAGTAACATGCTAATGTTTTTTAAGCTTTGACAAACAATTACATAAACTGTTCTGGATGCACCAGATTTAGTGGCAGCTACAGTCAAGTTATAGAGTATCTTTTTTTAAAAAATGTATTTAGTACAAGGTCTACAGGGTCTTACTCCACAGATGGGACTCATAGTGATTCTATTTTCAGCCTCCCAAGCTCTGGGATTACAGGCATGGGCCACCACGCCAGGCCTCAGTGGCTGTATCATAGAACCCTGTAGGGCGGGGCTGGTGTGGCTTGTGGTGCTGGGGATCCGACACTCAGCCTAAGCAGGAGCTTTAATTCGCTGAGCTATCTGGCCAGCCCATTCAGGCTGTAGAGAAGTGTAACCCTGATGGAGGGAAGAAATTCAAAATTAGATGAACCATGAATACATGCTCATGAAACCAAAAGCTACTAACATACCAAGCCCTAGATTGCTAAGGCATGTTCATTCTTAAGGTAGATTCTTTTAACACTTGTTTTGTTTGTTTGTTTTGAGATCTATTAAATTTGCAATGTGAAAAGCTAACCAGTCTGGTAATCAGTTTGCTCCCAAGATTGGAGATTTTCTTCATTGCCCTTCAATTCTACTCTTTTCTTGGATGTATATTCATTTTCCTGCATAAGCTCTGTAAAATAAAAAGGATCAACTGAAAACTCTTTATTAGGTAATTTGGATTCTAATCTGTTCTGCAGAAATTGGAGTTTAAAATGAAAGAGGCAAGATGCATGATGTAAAAATTTTGATGGACTTCTTGGTTTGTTTTGAGACAGTGTCTCACTGTGCAGGTTGGCCTTGCAGCTCAAGCAGGCCTAAACTCACTGCTGTCCTCCTGCCTCAGTCTCCCAAGTGCTGAGATTTCAGGTGTGTGCCGTCACTCTTGGCTATTTGGTGATATTTTTTAAAAAAATAACATTTTTATTAAAACATTTTTTTGAAGTTTAAAGAAAACCTCCTTTTAGAAGTGATGGCTAAATTTAATTACCAATGGTTCTTGTCAAGAAAAATGACTATTGCACCTGTGGCACAGATACATTACTTTTAAAATTAAAAGTGGCTTCTAATGAAAATAAGAAGTGCCAAATTCTCTTACCTGCTGAATTAAACTCTGCAAAAATGTCTTTTTTTGTTTGAGGCTTCCCATCTGAATCAATGTCGAAGATGGTACGCCACATTTCAGAAAACCTGGCCCGTTTCTCTTTGGGCATGTACATTCCATGCCATAGTGCTTTCAGCATGTAGTCAATATGGATCAGAATTTGCCCAATTCTGGTATCAAAGTAAGCTGGAGGTAATTGACAGGAAGAACTCTGATCATAATTAGCTTCTAAACTGATTGAAGGAATTTGATTGAAGCAATAAATCCCAACAGCCAACTCCCTTATGATCTGATGGACCTCTCTGTAGTCCAAGAGGGCGGTGGGGTCGACGGGCATCAGCAGGATCGCAGTGGAGAAGGCTACGTTATTCATTTGACTCATAATCCCACTTGGGAATTCCAGCTGAGATCGGCCATCCTCTTTTGTGGACAACCAGCTGGCTAATGCCGTTGTTAGCAACTCTTGTATTTCACTGCGATCATAATTTTCAAAAAAAGCAGAAGCATTTCTCTGTACTGCTAAATTTTCGAGGTAGGTTTCTTCATCTTGAGCTTGATCAGTTCGAGGCAATCCTTTTTTGGGCAGTCTTAACATTTTCAATTAAATCTAGTGCATCCCTTTTGAACGTTCTGCAATGGGCAAAAGAGAAGTAGTAAAAATTAACAGGATTACGAATCTGCATTGCCCTAGAAATAAATCTATTTGTTTTTACTGCAGGTTATTTTTCTCTAAGGTCAACTGACCACTACATCTTTTTCAGTATTAAACTAGTTGCAGCAGAAGCTAAAATCTGAATTAAAATAATTAAAATTGTAAGACCTATAACGTTAATCATGCTCTGCTTTTCAGAGAGACAAAAGACACAGCTAAACACAGCTGTCTGCTGCATTACATTTGTCAGCAGCAGGCTGCGCAGGTGACGCTGCCCCGCAGAGCACGCTGCCTAGCCACCCGGAGCATCTTAGTTGGTACATTCTGTAATGTCGACACGAAGAAATAGCCTGGCATGCTTCTCAGAATGTGTTCCTATTGTTAAATAACAGGGTTCTGCATGTCAAAAAACGTTAAGTTTATACATGAGAAGTAATTGGTGTTGACTTGCAGTATTATCATCGGAGAGGATTTTTGGGTGCAAGTCTCTCCAAAATTTTAAAAACAGGTAAGGACCTACTTAAAGGGCAGACAGGAAATGCCTCTTTTCTCTTTCTTCCTGTGTGCGTGCGTGCGTGTGCGTGCGTGCGTGCGTGCGTCTGGTGATGCTGAGGCTCCAGCCCTAGGAGCACAGACATGCTGAGCGAATGCTCTATCACTGAGCTCTACTCGCAGTCTAACCTTTGTTATACTTCCGTGTTCCTGAGGTAATCATACGGTCTTTCAGTGAGCATCTGCCATTTGCTAGGCACCTGATGAGCAGCATTTCTGCTTATTTTATGCAGTCGATCTCCATAACAGTTGTATTCAAAATTTAGCCTATATTAAAATCACCTGGTGCTTGTGAAATGCATCTTCCAGGATCCCAAACCACAGTGTCTGCTTCTGACAGCTCAAGAGGGACCAGAGAATCTGCATCTCCTGCTACCCTGGGGAGCCCCGTCCAGCAAGCAGACCTTATTTCTGCCCACTCCGTGGAAGCAAACGTGGAGATTACAGGGCGCGTCTCAGGTTTCACACCTCGCGTGATCAGAACCGGGAATGTCACAAGCACAAGAGCCATGTCCACCACCAACTCGGGTAAGGACGGGGAGAGGGAGAAGCCTACTTTGAAACGAAAGCCTACTTTCTTGTCCAGGAAAGAGAAGCTGCGTCCCAGTGTCTGGGAGGCCTGGAACGGTTGCCCCTTGGAGCGACCTCTCGCTCCCCTCGGTGGCGCCCTGCGGGCGCGGGTCTGAGTCGTTGGTCCCTGGGGTGCTGGGGGGTGGGGCCCGCTTGAGGACTGGGCGCCCGCGAGACGGCCGTCGCGAGAAGGCCATCGAGTGTCCCGTGCAGCTGACTGCCACTCAGCTCCAGAACCCTTTAGAAGCCGTAGGGCCTCGGGCTAGGCAGTGCTGCCGATTCTGATGAAACAGGAAACAGGCTTTGCGGGGATCTGAGCTGGAATCCCACCCTCACCATCATTCCTTCCCTTGCATTTAGGGAACCCCGGCTGAGCCAGGCACGGTGTCAGACGTGAAGGGGTGAGACACTACCAGAGTGCGACAACGCCCGCATGCACCAGAGACGTGGCCAGCTGTAGCCCAAAGGGAGCAGGCTCCAGATGTATTTTTATTGTTGAAATAAAAGTTTTGGGGAGCGGGAATGGTGGCACTTCTCTGTAATTTCAGCACGCTGGGAGGGTGAGGCAGGATCTCAAGTAGCCATGCTGGGGCAACTTGGTGAGACTCAATCTCAAAAAACTTAAGAAAGGGCTGGGGGCAGGGAGCTTTGTGCTGGGAAGAGGAAGCAGTTCTTTCCCTGACTTTGCTCTAAGAAGCCCGAGTCATAACTAAGAATGGGACACAGAAGCTGAGATTTGTGGGGTAGAATGAGGTTTAAGTGTTTAAAAGTTTTAAGTAGGAAAATGCATTGTCTAAACAGATGTACTAAGCATTGCCCAGAGGTGTGAGCCTCAAGCGAGGGGTCTAGCTTCTCATCTGTCAAAGTCCTATGTAAACCAGGGTACCAGACGACAACTTAAAAATAGCAAATCGAGTCTTCTCTGGATGCAGCTACCCTAAAGTTAGTCTGGAAAATCCTTCAATCTCTCTACACCCTCACACACTTCTGACACCAGTGCTGGCTCTGAACATCACCTGGGTGTTCTCAATTGATACCAAGTGATTATGTACTTGGAGTTAAGTCAGTTCACACAAGTAAAGGACTCAGCCCCACAAGACTGCCCCTTGCTTTAAATGCCAACCTCAGCTTGGAACTTCTGACCAACCAGGTAGGGGATAGGGTTCTTATAACATTGCTAGCCTGGGTTATAGAAATCTGAATTTTGTAAGTAATTTAGTGGTTTATCCTAAAGGATGCAGCTCAGGACAGCTGGCAAAGTATTTGGGGGTGAGAAGGCAAAGGACAGCTTCCACACACACTTGTGGGTATGTCCCCTTCTAGGACATCCTTGGGTCCAGCAAATTGGGGAACTCATCAACTCTTTTAAGTTTCTTTCTTTTTTTTTTTCCCCTCCTTCTTTCAGTACCAGGGATTGAACTCAGGATGTTGCACTTGCAAGGCAGGCGCTTATTCTATTTGGCCATCTCCCCAGCCCCAAATCTTGTACAAATTTTAACAGATCTTCATTTTCACCTCCAGCCCATCCCAACTGCTCCCCAGAAGTCTGCCCATGGGGCCCAAGTTCCAGCCCACTTTACACAGTTTTTCTGGTCATTCAGCCCATCGTGAGGCCATCCAGGGAATCCTACCATCAAGTGCCTCACTGCAATGGTAATCAAAAGGCATTCACTGTAACAAGACACTACTGTCAGCAAGTTCCAAGAGTTTCAGAAGCTTTGCCACAGGAAGCTTTAAAACCATTACAATAAAGCAGAGCAGTATTTTATTTTTATGTAACTATCATTCAGTAAATACTGTACCACTAGAAATCATATCATAATTTAATCTCCTTTTCAAAAGAAAAATTTTCTAAAGAGATGACTTGGAGCCTTCCACACTTGTCAGATGCCTTCTCCTTATTGTTTTCCATTTTTGCAATTCTGGATCCAAACTGCATGGCCCGTTTTGGCAGGAGGGCAGAGGCTGTAAGACCAAGTTCCACAGCGGCAAGACGTAAAATTAGCTTTTCACCAATTCCACGGGGTAGAGTCAAGTCTGCCTTTTCCCAGATGGGTAGGGAATTCAGGAAGGAGACCACGTTTTCATCTAGGAATGGAAATCTAAAATAAACAGATAAAATAACTACTATATGAAAATATACATCAACCTGTCAAAGGTTATCTACACAATTTCACATAATTTTATGTTAATACATTAAAAGTGCTTCACAGCATAGGACTATGTATGTTAGAATACAATTTAAGAATAAATTAGGTCCATGGTGTCACAAACTATTTCAAGTTGTCTCACATGATATTGGTGAGGATGCCTTGAAAACAGCTATGACCTTGGTTAGCTACAGAATCCAGTCTGTTGCACCTTTTCACTTTCTCTAGGGGTAAGAAACAAATACAGAAGGTCTCCACACTCTTGGACTTATAAAGCACTAATTTTTGATATCAAAACTGTCTAATTACACTTTAAAATGCTCAAATGGTGACAAACTGGTGTGACATAACAAAATATTAAGATTTTTAAAAAAACTTCCTGCCCTATCTGCATCTCTATTTTCTTTCAGAACTCTATTGTTAGTAAGACTTTAACCTCTTTTTTTACCCTTATAGTTCCTCAGAATGCAATGCAGTTACACTAATGTTTCCTTGTGTTTCATTCTACGTCAAGTAGAAAGATTGAAAAGGGTAAAGGAATTTTTTCTACAGGGTATTTTATAAAAATGAAGTACTGTTAAGTGTACAATATTTATCAAGTAAATTACTGTTAAATGTATACCAAGATACATAATAAATTAATCACTCATATCAGATATATTAAACAATTTTCATAAGCATTTTTATCTGAGTGTAAATACCTGTATAAGGGGCCTTTAGAATTAACTGTTCTCACTAGAGGAAATAAATTCTTTTCACTGTTACTCAAATGATTAATGGATTAAATTTCTTTCATTTTTTCATGTCCTCTCCTCTTGGGCTTTCTCACAGCCATCAAAGGTTTTCCTTTATAGACTTTGTAGTGGTATTAGGCATCTATAAGGAAATCTTGAAAACTATGACAGAATATTGACAATACAAGTGTAACAACTGGGTGAAGACAACCCAGACAGGTAGGGTTGATCCAGTGAAAAGAGAAAGTCTGACAGGAAACAGCAGTCACAGAGGAAAGGGGTTATGATACAGAGACTCCTACATGGCTGACACGGACTCCTTGCTTGCATGCTTGCACCCTTGCAGGAAGCCACTTCACATTATTACGCAGGCTTCTCTGGTGTGCACATCATCCTTCACTTTTGATGTCTAAAAAAGCTTTATTCAAGTACTTATTTACTACACCAGAATTGTGTTGTAGATCAGGCGCAAACTCCCGAGATGCTGTCTATAATACCGCGAGAGAAAGCCTGGGCTTATACAGGACTCCTACTGGGAGAAGAGTAAACATCTGAAGTCAAACCACACCCTGTAAATGCCTTTTCTTGGTACACTGCCACAATTTTTTTTTTTTTTGGCAGAACCAAGGATTGAACTCAGGCCTTTGTGCTTACCAGGGAAGCGCTTATGCCACTGAGCCATGTCTCTGGCCCGCTACCAGTTTTATTTTCAGTCTTTTTCATCGCAGTCTTATAGATAATCACACCATTCTATTACATGGAGATCTAACTGAAAAGATAGTTCTCGGAGAATGAGTTTTAGTAAACAACTGCCCCTCTGGCTCCTTCCACCTATGGTTCTGTGTTTGTAATCATAAAGCGACAAGATTACTGCTGTCCAAGTTATTCATGGGACCAGGCTTCAAAGAAAAGGCGCTTACATGGACAGGCCTTGGATAGCCTATTGTTTTTACTAAAATATCTTAGAAAACATTCAATAATGAGGATTACCTTGCTTCCTTTCCATGGTCACCAATAACCCTGTCATCACGACCAAGGTTTCTAGAAGAAATCCGACCGAGCTCCATTGCTATTTCCTCATTCAGCGCTTCCAGTCCCAGTGTCTGAAAGCGGACACGATGACGTGCATAACCCGCAAGCTGTTCGTCCGCACCAATGCCTGTGAGAATTACCTAGAAAAGTTTGAAGAAATCCCTATGAAAACATGACCTACCATACAAAGAAGAAAAGCTAAAAAAATTAGGCCCTAATTGTATTTTTGGAGAAAAACTGTAAGATCAGAAAGTAGTAAATTATGCCTACTTTAAATAAAGTATATACTTTATCCTTTTAAATTAAATGCAAACAAAATATGCAATACTGTTGGAATTTAAGTGCTAACAGCTCTTGGGGCAAAATGAAGTCTCTGAAGTTTTTCTGAGCAGAAGTACTAGGCCATACCTTTGCAGTGCTCTGATATGATTTTGTTCCTGCTGGAGTTGCTAAGCAACCAGTCCCTCTAGAAGCAAACCAGACTGCACAGCCAATACTGTCATCCAACACTGTGTCCAATGGCTGAACTAAGTGACGAATTTGTGTTATTCTTAGTTTCTGCAGTTCTTCCAGCGAAACATTGATTTCAACAAAATTCCAGACTCGAGATGGATTAACAGTGCGCAGTTCCTTTAGTCCAGTTCTTCCTGTGATCCGATCTGGGACTGTATCTTCAGGACAATCGCCATCCACAGCACCAGCATCTGCGGGGAGTTCCTCAGAAGGCGCTTCACAGTGATCTTTCTGTTTTTGTCTATTAAGGCGAGCTGGCATGGTCTTTTCTCTCATCATGAAAGCCACATTAAGAAGATCAATTGGCTCATCTAAGGGCACATGTCGATCGGCAAGGGCTGCAATCACCATGGAGTCAACGCCTCCAGAAAACAGGATTGCAACATGTGCTTTCCTATCACAAGTTTTCAAAACTCCACCTGACGGCAGGTCTCTGTCCCTCAGTAAATGCAAGACACGCTTCTTGACTGCAACACTCAGGATGTCAAGGAACTGGTGGACGACTCTTCTTATGTGTCCGTCTGTGAGAAAGACCTGAAGTGTCTCTCTTGTAGGTGGGGTGCTGGATATTTTTCTGTAGTGAGTTTCTGGTGGAGCCTGGCACATCATATTTAATGGAACAACAGGTTTTTCAAGGTGCAGTTTGGCCTCATTCATCACCACTGACACAAATGTTGGTAAGTCTGTGGAAACTTGAGTCTGGACATCAGTAACATTTTCCTCAGAGGTATGTTTCCAAGGATAAAAATTTAAAATCACACATCTGGAACTGGCTGCATATTTTAGATCAGCTTTGAAAATCCCAGCTGCTGGAACTTCCTGCCAAGGCTTTGTCCCTCCAGATATCTGGGAGCCAACAGAAGAGATGCAGAAACTCCTGCCCAAATTACTAAACTGCCAAAGCAGGCTACGGCGACCGAAAAAGTCCCTCCCAAACCATAAGTGATGACTAGAAGCCTGATAATATACAAAAGACCAAGGGCCCTCTACTTTTGAGAATAGTGACAAAATATCACCTTCACTCTTACAAGAGGAAAGATATTTAAACATAATTTGAGTATCATTCTCTTCAGTTTCAACCTTTACTCCACCAAAGACTTCTCCATTCCATAAGAACACATCGCCTCTGTCATCTTCCACAGGCTGGGGGGTCAAAACACCTCTCAAGTGAAGGACGTGACCAGAAAATAAACACTGGTAGTTGGCAGCAGATTTTAACAACTGTTTATCACTGTCAGGTCCCCGTCGTTTCAGATTACACAGTAAATCTTTTAAGTCTTCCTTGAAATGCTCAACAGAAAAGCTTACAGAACAGCAAATGCCACACATTGTTCTATGAAATCAGAGTGACTATTTCCTTTTTTTGAGACAGGGTCTCACTACACAGCTCAGGCTGGCCTGCTCACTTTGTAGGTCCAGCAGGTTTCAAACTCACAACAATCCTCCTGCTAGGATTGCAGGTGTATGCCACCACACTCAGCACTAGGGTGACTACTTCTTGATTTTGGTCTTCTCTAAGTTTTCTATTTCTTGATATTCTTTTTTCAGTTCATCTAAGACATCTGTGGGAGAGAAAAAGAAAAAAATGTTAAGTAAAATCCAAACACTGGGACTCTTACCTATAATTTATAGGACAACACAGGCTATCTTCCAAGATCAAACTGCATGGGTTCATCCACTTAGTGCTGGAAATAATTTATAATTGGCTACTAATAAAGAATGCTGACCTGTTAGAAAATTTTTTTTTGTTCATCAGGTGCTTATTCTGATCCAAGTACTTGGCTCAGCACTTTATATATACCATCTTACATAAATGCTGAAGGCTCTGACCTTGGAGTATTTCACTAATGCCACAAAGGTAGAAAATGCTGTAATAGTTTTTATACTAAGAGCTGTCACTCTTAAGCGCATGCTAATAATTAATGCTTTTAACACAGGATTTTTTCCTATAGATTCATCTTCGGAAAGCCAATGTAAACCACTATTAATCTTTAGATACAGATTTAAACATTCAGAAATAGACAGTTTAACGGAGGTACTATGAATTTCCACAGAAAGCATGGGAATGTGCCTTTCCATGCCAAATACTAAAATAACCGCTCCCCAAAACTTACTTTTGCTTTCAGAAAGCATTTCTGTTCGGTCTGCAAGAAAGAATAAGTTGCTGTTCTGTTGCTGCCTATATACTTTCTGCAAAATATAATTTGGGCAAATATCAAGATCTGGTCTTAAGAAATAGCAGATGTCAAATTCTTGAACTTCAGAAGTATATGTTAAGAACAACATTTTAGCAAATACATACATGAAATGACAAAGGTTACCTACTATCCTATTACCCCAAATGGCTACTAGTTACACTGAACTACAACTCTTTTGTTTCCCTTTGTATATGCCATTTTTAACAAAAAAGGATCCTACCATAGCCATAGGTTTTTAATTTACTTTTCATTTTTTAATTAAAAAATGGTAAAAAAAAAAGAAAACCAACATAGTTGTTATATTGCATGTTTTTAAAGTAGCTGTTTAGATTACCAGGTATAAGCATGTAAAATTGGTAAAAAAAAAAAAAAAGTTATAAGAAATTAAAAAGAAAAAAATTTAAGCACTAACTGCTCCTTTCAATAGGCCAGCAGAAATCAGCAGTACGATTATCCAAGTTATCTTGTATACATAAATATATCTTCTCCCCCCCATTTTTTTTTTGTGGAACTGAGGATTGAACTCAGGCCCTATTAGCTATCTCATCAGATCCTCTTCTCCCCTTTTGTCTTCGTCTTCATTCCAGTTGTTTCTTCCCTTTGCACAGATTCTTTCCCTTTCACAGTATCTATTGTACCTTTCAGATTTTATTTACCCTTTCAGGTTCTTACAGTGTAACTTACTTTTACAACTGAACAACATATTGAAAATACTTTTTATCAGTAAGTTCTTCTTTTTTTTTTTTTTGCAGTACCAGGGATCAAACTCAGGATCTCTTGTACTTTCCAGGCAGGCATTTAGTAAGTTCTTTTACTGACATTCCGAGTAGCTAAGCAGGTGTAACCCAGTAAGGTTTCCTTGCTCAGTCCTCAAATAACAGACATTTAGTGTCATATCACCTCTTCACTGCTATAAACCAGCTTTGTGATGAGTGTCTTTGTAAATGAATTTTATGTGCACTCATGACTGCGCCTTACGTTTCCATTGCCATCAATGGAATTGCTGGCTCAGTGTCAGTTTTAAGGCTCTGATACATTTTGCCAACTAGTCCTTCAGAAAGTACCTTTAGTATTCCATAAGTGACAACATCAGAATGTCTAACCTGCGAGATATCAAATAATCTTTTTTTTTTTTTTTTTTTTCTGTCTTTTTGAGATAGGGTCTCACTATGCGGTTCAGGCTGGCCTTAAGCTCACTTTGTAGCTCAGGCTGGTCTCGAACTCACAACAATCCTCCTGCCTCAGCCTCCCGAGTGCTGGGATTACAGGCCTGCGCCACCACGCCTGGCTCAAATAATCTTTAAAATGATTTAAATTGCTCAAAATCATTTTTCAGAACTTTAATATGCGGCTTTTTACAGCATAACTACCCTTATAGCAGCAGCTTGTGCTTTATGAATAAACTGATGGAAATGGTGTTATCAAATCATGTTAAGCAGTTAGATTAATCTAAAACTCAGTGAGGAAAGGGAAGTGATTTATTCTTTGTTGACAATTACTTACCTTAATTTAAAGGAGTAAGGTTCTTCTCTTTTCAATATATTTAAAGTTCACTTTTTAAAAATAAAATCAAATTCAACTATAAAGTTATATCACTAATCATTATAGGGTCAATATATCAAAGTACAATTAACATCATTTGTTCTTACAAAGATAAAATGAATAGTATGCGGTAATGAAAAGACATTTCCAAATATGAGATCTACTTACATATGCATTAAGAAAGAAACAAAGAAAAGACAGGCAGGCAGGCAAACAAGCAAACTAGGAACTTCATTGCTGCAAATTTTTTTTTTTTTTAATTTTTACATTTTCTGTATTTGGTACAGGGTCTCATTATGCAGCACAGCTTGAACTCGTAGTGATCCTCCTGTTTCAGCCTCCCCAGCAGTTTCAGTGATCTGCTTGGTGCACCTGGGGCCAGCACAGCATGTGGTACCAGGGATCAAACCCAGGTCCTTACGCTTGCCTAGGCAGGTGATGAAACTGCTGAGCTATCTCCATAGCTCTCATGGCTGCAATTTTAAAAGATGCTGAACTCTTATGAAATTCAATATAAGTTTTATAACTTATTATATAGGTCATATAAGTAACAAAACCTTACATGTACTGTTCAGAACTCCAGTAATAACTTACCCTATTCTTCTTCAAGTTAGAAAGTTCATCCACAACGATTTTCTGTTCTTTAATCTACTGGGGGAAAAAAGAAAGCATCTTAAGTTAGAGGTTTTCAGAGTATGCTCATCAAGGACCTTTTAACTGTTTTAAAATTAGAGAGATGGGATTAAGGGGTCATCACATGCCACTACATTCTTTTCAATCACAGTCTGCTTACTACGTACACGAAGGGGAAAGCTGGAGGAAAGACTTGCTAGGCAACCTGCTGAATCCAGACAGGGGGTCGGTGCTCCTACCAAGGCCAAGTGCCACGGTTTATACCTTTTACTAAAAATAATATTGTCGCTGAAAATACCAATCTTTCAATTTTTTAAAGTTGTGGTCTACTTTTTTTTTTTTTTTAATTAACAGTGCTTTTCATGATTCCTGCACTAAATAATACAGAGAAACGTTTGGATCAAACAAACAGTGCTACATGCCTTTCTTGGGGCAGTAAAGTCTACCACTCACCCCTGCTATATCACTCTTCTTCGTGTTGAAGACTGAGCAGAGCGCCAGCTGCACAAAGCGCAATTAGGTGAAAATTGTCTTTCAACCTTTCAATCAGGGTATGTTGTGAACAGGACAGGTTCCATAGCATCCCTAGCACCTGTCATTTTCTGAGTTGGCGCTATTCCACCCCTTGACGTTAAGCGACTCGCTAAAGCAGCAGTCGGAGTGCGCACAGGCTGCAGGAAATCTCATCCCCATCTCGGCGAGGGTGCATAGCCGACAGAAGCACAGTAACTGGCCAGATGGGGCGGAACCCTAAGGTCCCACTTCTCAGTGCGTGTCTGCAGCGGAACGCTCGCACTCCTCGTGCGGAGGAGTAACAGGCAGCACACGGCAAGCACAGGTCCACCTCACGGGATGGGATAAGCAAGGGTCTGGACTGACTGCGCACTGCTCCGACACAGCAAAGGATGAATCCGGACCGCTGCTCAGCGCCGCGGCTGAGGGAGGCCGGCCACACCGCGTCCGGGGTCCACGGAAGCGGGCCCGGAGTCCCAAGGCCGCCTCGTCGCGTCCCACACGCACCTTGCCGCTGAGCTCCTCCTTGTGAGTGGTAGAGCAGTCCGCGGAGACCACCGCAGCCCCGTCCTCCGAGCGTGACCCACGGCCGGGCATCTTCACCCTTCGTCGGAGAGCGCTCGGAGTTCCGCGGCCGCGCGTCCCAGACACAGCGCGTGCGCGCTCCCTTAGGCTCCACCCCCTTCCCCTTCCCAGGAGGCCTAGCAGTGGCGCCCAGTGAGCCTGCGCAATGAGCATGTGGGCGGGGAGTGGATCTGCGCGTGAGCACTGCTGCTCAAGGCGCGAAAGCGCTGTTCGCCTAGTCTGAGAGGCTTCCGCTTCGCCTCCTAGCGGATTGCAGTTAGAAATGCTTTGTGAACACATCGCTCGCGTCTAAGCATAGGGAACTACAAAGTGCGATTCGCCCTCCCAGTGGTAAGTACAAAGAACAGCAGCACACTAGAAATACCCACTACCTGCTTGTTGCTTAGGTAGAAATACGAAGCTGAAACACAAGTCTAAGACAGCGCTGGAAACAGAATTGTACAGACTCCGCCAATCCGCCAAGTTTTGTGAATCTTCTGGTTACGGTTGCTAGTTACAATAGTTTAAAAAATGTATTTAGGATATGGTCTACAGAATCTCACTACGTAGATCGGACTCGTAGTAATTATGTTTTCAGCTTCCCAAATGCTGGGATTACAGGTGCGCGCCACCCCGCCCAGTCTTAGTTACAATATAGTCTTATAGTAAGTTAAATATAAATTTCCGATTAATATTTTCCTCTCCCCCTTTTTCCTGTAACTGGGGAATGAACTCAAGGCCTCTGCACTGTGCTACATCCACAGCTATTTATTTATTTATTTAAAATGTACTTGGTTGTTACAGAATCTCACTATACAGCTCGGACTCGTGGTTTCAGCCTCCCCAGTGCTGGGATTACAGGCCACTACGCCTAGTCTCTGGCCAGCTCAGCCTACTCTTGAGAGGGCGAGGTTGGCGTGCATGTTGTGCTGGGCTACAAACCATGTTCCCTTCACTTGCCTAAGCTTGCCTAAGCAGGCGCTTTAGTCCGCGGAGCTATCTTACTAGTCCAGCCCTTTATTTTATTTATTTATTTATTTATTTATTTTTTACAGAGTCCACCTCAGCCTCACTGTGTGGGAGGATTACAGGTTATGTGCCATCACATCTGTCTCTCTATAATACTTACAAGATTTCATTCTGTGTGTGTGTGTGTGTGTGTGTGTGTGTGTGTGTCTGGGGCGGGGAGACTAAAGTTGAAAATAGGTATATGAGATTGCTAGATACTCTTTCAGTGCTGTCTTGGGGTTCATTTTCTGTTGGCTGATTGGTTTATTAGCCGGACCTCAGTGTGGTTAATGATGTAGAGGAAAAGGGCAGAAGCAGAGATGAGAATTATCAGTCAGATAGGTGCCAATAATTTCTATTTGGTGGTCCAGATAACCCTGGAGTGGCAACTTATAGTTCTGTAAGGCACCAATCAGTTGGGTCTATTACTATAATGTACTGCCTGGCTTGCCTGCCTTCCTCTCTTCCTCCTTTCTCTCCTTCTTTCTTCCTGTCTTCATCTTCCTGCTTGTCACCCTCCCTCTTTCTTTTTATTAGACCTCTTTTACCACAGTGATGGGGTTGAGCCCTGTGCATAATAGGTAGATAAGGGCTCTACCACTGAGTCACACTCATCAGATAGCAGATGTCTCTTATCAGTAAATTAAGAGATATAGCTGTTTATATCTTATATTTTTATACCTGAATTATATCAAACATTCAATAATTAATACTTTCTACCTTGTTATTTTCCTAGTGGTTGTCCATAGTACTAGAAGCTGACATAACATCCTGTGCAACCACCATTAGTGCAAATCTTGCCTCTCATAGAATTATGCAGATGCACAGTGTTATCTATCCCAACTGTACTGTCCATACACACACATCATGATTCTTCTATATCCCTTCCTTTGTCTACACCTGTCAAAGATGGGCACTCCACTGTCATTCAACCAATTTAGGTGCCTGAACTCGACGACACAATCCAACACAGTTCAGCAGCATTCCACAACAATAGTGAGTTATCTGAAGAAGTTGTCCACTGTAGCCATTTACAGCTCAACTTATTGTTATGGTCCCACGTTGTATACCTCATTTTTATACATTTCTGCTGGATGATTAAAACCTAGATAGAGCAAAAACTATATACCAAAACATGTAGTTTTTGTTTCTGATGAGGTCAGTGAAACCCCCTCAGGGTTTATCTTGTAATGCTGTACCTTATTCCGTAGATCCTTTGTCTGTGTCATCCATGTGGATGAGTCACAGCCAATGCTTGACCAGTTTGCTCTCTGTGAGAGCCTCCATATTCTCTCCATATGACTCTCCTCAGGCACACTATAGAACTTCAGTCTTTTTCCTCTGTGGCTCCATAATCTCCTTGTTCAGAAAATTTGGAGCTCAACTGAGTTTCATGATATTGCAGTACAGTTTCTCCTATGTTCTGAGTCTTCGCTGACCTTGAAAGGCTAGGGCCAAAATGTAGGCTGGCCCTGTGGACTTATGGGCATTGTTGGCTTCATTGCCTGTTTCTAGGATATTCTTGGGAATATCTTGAAATTCTGATTTGGTGATCCTGAATTACTTGAGGTGCTTTTTTTGTCATGAAAATATGAAGAGCAACTTATTTTATCATCAATTCTAAGGGAAAGCTTTGCATGTTATATAAGGCTGAGATGGAAATTTTTATCTTTTAGAGCTGGAAATATTTCACTGAAGATCCTTCTGAGCTTTCAAGTTTGTGTCTGCTGTATTTCTAATGGGTTTACCTTTAATGGGTTTACATTTATCAATGAGATATCACTTTTCTGTAACACCTTATAAGATTTCTTCTCTCTGTTGGACTTTAGGCATTTTCAATATTATATGCCATGGACTTCCCTTTTGCTAATGGCTCTTTGAAGTTTTATTTGCCCCTGTCATTTGTGTTTTTATTTCTATATATTTGGAATATTTTCTGCCATTACTTCTATAAACAGTTTTTTCATGTTATTTGTGTTGTCTTCTGATTTTTTCACTAATTGCAGTTAATCTTAGACTAGTTTTCTTTATGCCACCTGGCAGGTGCCAATAAGAATTCAATGTTAATTATATAGTTAACTAACTAGAGATTAATAAAGCTTAATTGATTCATTATTAAATATATTATGGGGGTTGGGAATGGGAGCATGTAAATAAATTGGAAAATTTGAAAACTTAAATTATAGGAAATGGGGAAAGAGACATGAGACAAAGGATTCTTTTATGGAGTAGAAAGATATTTACAGAATTAGATAAAGATACCAGAAAACAGCAAATGAGAAACAGAAGAGAAAAAGAAAAATAAACGGTATGAAGAATAAAATTAAGAAAGAATATTAAAAGGAAAAAAGGAAGATAATTAAAGAAAGAAAATCCTGGGAAATGGATGAAAGAAATTTCCCCACACTCTAATAAATCAGTAAGAAGAAAGAGGAAATGAAAAGAGCCCCAACATGTGTTTTCCTGTGTTTTTCAGAGAGTAGTTTCCTTCTGTGAACTGCAATTTCAAAGCATAGTGAATTGTGTTTTCTCCACAGAGCCTAGTTTTGAGGCCCCTTTTCAGAGGACCCTTGATTTACCCAGGCTGTGTGGCCTGTGTAGGCTAGATATGTCACTGGTCATGCTGGTAGGTATAGGAAGAATGACCCCAGATTTGTGTTGGACCTCAGCAGTAGGGCAAGGGCTTGAGGACTCAGTCTAAATGCCTAATTTTTAAAAAGCTTGCAATTTATAATATTTTAAAAGTGCTAGACTTTTAGGGGCATATTTTTGTTTCTCCTTACAAAACAGCAGGCTCAGCTGCAAACATTTTTAAGAATCCAACTTTTTGCTGGCCCTGCCCCATGGAGTGCTGAGAGGGCAATTGAGACAGGGGTGGCGGCTTGCCTGTAATCTCAGTGCTTGGGAGCTTGAGAACAGGAGGATCGCTCTGAGTCTGATCTGTTTAGTGAGACCCTGTAGACCCTGTACTAAGTACAATTACAAAAAAAGAATCTAACCTTATGTAATTAAGATGAATCTTTGGAGACATGAGGCTGGATTAACAAATTTTGTTTAGTAAAGGAAAGGCAATTGTATGTATTTCCTCTGCTTTATTAATTTAACTAAATTAATAACTTATTTAACAGATATATATATTTTATAACATTTAAACTTGTTTTCTAATGAAGAGATTAGCTAATGTAATCTACTAAACTTCTTGTATTGGTTTATTGGTTAAACAAATTAGAATTATGACTTCAGAGTGTTTAAATTTATGAAAAATGTAAATTTGTGCTCGCTAAAATGAATTATTCTTCAGATAAGCTTTCTGTAGTAACGTTAATTACATTTTCTGTTATGTCATCTTAAAATAATTCCAGAATCTTGGGGGCTGGGGAGATAGCTCAGTGGCCTAAGTGCTTGGCAAGTACACGGGCCTGAGTTTGATCCCCGGTACCAAGTGCGGAGCTGCCCAGGACCCTGGGGATGCCATGAAACCAGGTATGGCGGGTCAAGCCTGTAATCCTGGTGCGGGGGAGGCTGAGGCAGGATGATCACTGTGAGTCCACACTGCACAGAGAGACCCTGTATCCAAAAAACAAAACCAGAAAAGGTTCAAAATGATTAGCAATTAGCTAACTAGACAATTTATTTTTAAAGTTGCACAATGAGATGTCAATTAATAAGAATAAATTTGAGTATAAAAGGCTTTGTTTTTGTCTTTTCATGCTGTCCCTTTGTGTCATCTTAATGCAAGTATCCATTTTTGTTAGAGATGTGAAAGGAATGTGCGTGGCCATCGCCAGTGCTGCTACCCATCCCGTGATCTTGGTCGTTCTGCTCAGATGCTTGCTTGCGTGGCAGTTCTCAAGCATTCATCACCCATTTCTCTCTGTGAAGAAGGTATCATTAAACTGCATGCAAGTTATGATTCATATGGGTGACTGAGACCATTCGGGGGCAAGAGTCACGGAACATGCGAGGCAGCAGCATGAACTCTGGTTAGCAAGGAGCCAGTTCTCAAGTGAAAGTGCCACTTGTGCCAAAACGTGAAGGAGCACAGAGAAAAGCAAGACTTTGGAGGAGTACAGCAAGCTGGAGGTTTGATGACCTGAATTTTATTTGCCTTAATTTATTACACCAGATCTTTGAAAACAACTATGTAATGGGTTAAAATTTTGGCAAAGTACATGCAGTTTTATAACTTCTTGTCAGTGTAACTACTTTTAAAAGATCTTCCCTGCCAAATATTATGCTGCTGAAAAACAAAAAGTATGGAATTTTTTCTCGTAACATACTCCCACCCCTATTTCCCAAAACCAGAATGCTCTTCCTTGACAAATGGGATATTATTTTACTGGTGGCTAAGATATCAAGGTGTCTTGTGATGCTGAGAAAACTCTGCACTCAAGGTAGAAATCCTCTTTCTACTCCCGTTTCTATTGCAACCTCTGCGAGATCAGAGCTCCAGGAACATTTGAAGTGATCCCTTGCCTCACAGCTATGCCCCTGTTGCATATCCAGAGCACTGCCAGTGTTTGGCCCACAGATCTTCATCTCCTCATGGAACCTGGAACCTGGTGCGGCCTCCACCATCTTCTGGAACATGGGGCTCTGTGGCTTTCTCCTCAAAACAAAGTCCCTCACCCTTGTGGTTCTGAGGCTGAAAAGGACAAGGCTCTTCTGCCTCCTATGATTTCCTCAGGCTATCTTTTCCATTCTCTTGTTCCTTCTCAGCAGAGGAAAACCTCTCAGCTCTATCTTTTCAGGGGACAGCTTTATTGGTGCTTCCTTTGTTGTGGTCAAACTCACAACATTTTATATTATCCTGCTGGGCTTTTTGCTCTTGACTCTCTACACAAATCTGACTAAAAGCCCCCAACAGTAGCCATACCATTGCCTCAGTATTTGACTGTCTTGAACTTTTGTTTGTCAGATCAGCCAGTCCATTGCACTTCTGCCAATCCATACATAATACAAATCATCTGTAGTCTCAACAGCCAACGCAGTTCTTCTTCCCAGCAGAAACCTCCAAGCTTGGATTTTACAGGCAGGGTTTCTTGCAGCATTCTGGTCTTTTGAGCTTTGACCAGAGTCTCCAATACAGAACAGACGAACATGTTCCAATGCTTTTCTTTCAGGCAAAAATTCCAAACCTTTCCTATGATTTTCCTGTAAGCCATTCCCAAAAGCCCTTGAACAAGTAATTACAGCACCAACCTCATTTCTCTTCAGTGGCCACACCAGATTCCAGAATGCAGGGGTTCTAAAGTTAAGAAGGCTTCCACCTAGATTTAAAAAGACCTGGGAGGCCAGGCAGTGTACTCCTGGGAGAACAGTGGGTAAAACTGTGAGTGAGAAGCCTATTCAGTGGAAACCCCAGATGTTTGGAAAATCCAGGAACATGGATTATGAGGAAAGCTGCATGGAGGGAGCAAAGGCAACCCCAGAGAAAAGCCATGGGAGGTACAACCAGCAGAAGTGCCATAGAGGTGGAGCCATGGGGAGCTCACAATTTGCCACAGATTGCCTGAGATGTTGAATGTGGAACTACAGGACCTAATGTTGCCCTGTGGGATTTGGGACTTGCTTTGGTCCCAGTGCTTTTTATCCTGCTGTGTGTACCTTTTAGAATGGTAATGTTTGTCTTAAGTCTTTGAATGTTGGAAGTGTTTAACTTTCAATGTGTACAGGGGTTCATGTCTAAGAATTCACCTTAGATCTTGGAGGAGACTTGGGATTTGGGCCTTTTAGTAATGCTATAACTGTTAGAACTTTGGCAACTCTTGCAAATACAACTTTGGCAACTCTTGCAAATACACTAAGTGTCTTTTGTATAAAGAGATGTGCATGAGTCTTTAGGGGACCAGGGGAAGACTATTATGTTTCTTCTGTAATATAATATTGATATACTTAACAGTGATTGTTTTTTTCCCTATATTTTAGGGAAGGGTCTACAGAGTGTTCAGGGTCTCACTACTAGACTGGACTCCTTTAACAGTGATTCTTAATGATAGTTAAACCTGTGTTATAATGTTGAAGTTGTAAAATGTTAATAAGCATGTCCCTGTATCTGGAGGCTGGTTTAAAAGAAATGTCTAGTTGCTAAGATCATAGTGGTTGATACATTGTGTCAACTTGATAAGTTAAAGGCTTAACTAGGTTGGTTCAGAAATTCCATAGCCTAGGGTGTGGAGGCCCCTTCCTAGGACAAGTAGGTCTCTAGAGTGACTCACTACAAAAAAGGGTATAAAAGGGGAACTGAGGAAGGATGGCCTTTTCCTTGGAGGAGCTCCAGGGTTCACAGTTAGTGCAGAAGGGAGAGAAGCTTGCAGAAAACTGCAGCTGCATCTTTCCCCTTTGTTCTTTGCTGCTTTCCACCATCATGAACTGCTGCCCTCTGCCATGTGCCATTCTGCCTTGGAGTCAGCCAAGTTTGGACTGAAACCTCCTCCAGCTGTGAGCTAAATAAACCTTTCCTTTCTTAATTTTGGGTGTTAGGTATTTTGTCCCAGCAACAAGAGAAAAGTAACTGAGATAGTGTATGAATTTTGGAAGGCCTTAATTTCTCAAGTATCAGGATTTTTAATCTGAGAAGTGAGAATAACGATATTGACTAATTCACAGTACTGTTATGAGCATTCAATGAGTTCATATTTGCAGGATATTCATGAACTGTTTTAGGTGCATACTAAGCTCTTTTTAATAGTCTCAAATAGATAAATCTGAAAATCTCCCAGATCATTATTGACACAAACAAGGCTTATGAATTGATACAATGGAAAGATCCAGGCCATGAAGTGCTTTGCTTGTTTCCTTCTGAAGATGTCTTCTTTTCCAGCAAGTCTCAACAGGGACTGCAAGATGCCCAGCTGATGCTTCCAAAATATATGAAGGGCTTTTTCTTTGTCACAGTGGTTGAATGGTTCTGGTAACTCTTATGGGGTAGCATAAAATGGGAGCTGTTTTTAAGAAGATGGAACCCCAGATCCTTAAGAAGCTATGCCAGCAGATTAAAATGCAGATCCAGCAAGTTCTGAGACTTGTAGAGTAAGAGAAGTGGTGGAGTCTAGGACTAAAGCGGAAAAAGAAGTCAATATCAGAAGTCAATAGGGCCAGAGATACTGCACTGACGAATACCAGGAGGGCTGCAGGATCATTGAGAGGGAATACTGGGTACTTTTACAAAGGCTTAGGGTGGAAGATATAAGGACTTTGCCCTAGTCACAAAACACCCTAGGCTTCTCTTGGTCCCTGAAGGAATAAGGGAGAGTCGCTGAGTATTGGGCACTAAGGATGAGTACATCTGTGCTCCTGGAGATAAGATTGGAACTGAAGCTTGGCCTCAGCTATGGGATGTGGACATCAGGTGACCCTGGTTCCTGCTGCCAGTATCAACTTCAGGCTTTTGTGTAGGACAGGAACTTAAGATGAGGTGAGTGAATGCCTAGAGTGCAGAATTCAAAGGTGCACTCACCTGCAAGTGTGTCATTGAAAATTTTCCTCCCAGCAGCTGCACATGCCTCAGCCTATTCTGTCCTCTGTGCATCTGCCAGCTGGATCTGACAGTGAGATCCATTGCAAATGGTTCTGTCTCCCATCGATTGGTCACTATGGCTTATGGTCCGCACCACTGAAAGATGCTGTATGTGCTACCTGTGCCTGGTATATCTTTGCATGTCTGACAGCTATGAAAAAGCCCAACCAAAATTAGCTTTTAGAGCTCTGCCACATGGATGTCATTTCCCAGCTAATTTCCAAAGATGAAGGGCAGCCTTACAATGTTTTGTTCTATGTTACTGAAGAAACAATGGAACATGACCATCTCTGAACTAGATTATAATTCATGGCTGAGTCAGTTAAATAGTTCTGAAATGTTTAATATGAGAGAAAAATTGAAAATAGTGATTGGACATTTATTGTTAACAAATTTGCATTTGTTGCTTTTAAAGCATGCAGAAATGTGTCCAGTTTGGCGAGTTAGCAGGGACAAATGAAGTCTAAATTGTATCTTAGTGATAACTATTATAAGTTCAAATGATATTTTACCTTATAGAATGTTCTCATTAAAATACAGAGCTCTTCATGGTTGAGGTGGTTTTTATACTAGTTCTGGTGGTTTGCAAAGTTAAAGTTTCAAGAAGTTGTTTGTCAGAATGGATTTATGGCCAGAATGCAGTGCTGCCTTGGAAGTCTTAAATTGTCTTTGCTTTATGAAGCAGCTGGGAAGGAAAATTCTACTTGTACTATTGTAGTGTGAGCAAACAAATTACCTTTGTCCACCTGTTTGCCTGTGGGCTTGGTTTTGTCTTAAGAACACTGCTATCCTGTGGTTGCTGGCCTGACCTAGAAAAACAAAACATAACAAAACAAAACAAGACATGGACATGTGTTTGAATGCCCAGTGGTAGTCCAGTGTGCAAGGCTGGGATTAAATTCTGGATGACCAAAGTCATAGTTATTGCTGGCTTAATGGTGGTGGTGGTGTGGCTGCCACCATGCTTGGGCCTATGTGGTGCAGGCCTCCTTAAAAGAAGGGTGACAGTGTGGCTCTTGTAGGAGGATTGGGCCTAAGGAGCATGAGAAGAGGGAGGAAATGAAAGAGAAAAGTTGGGCAGAGGTGTTTTTTTTTGGTGGAACTGAGGATTGAACAAACGCTTGCCAGGGAAGCACTTATTCCACTGAGCCATCTCCCTGGCCCTGGGCACAGTTTGGAATACCATTTTTCTTAAATAGAAATTATTACTATAGCATTGGCACAAGTATTAAGCTAGTTGTGGTTAGAATTAGAGTCAAGTTAATGAACACAAAACAAAATTGGATAAGAGTTCTTTGTGGATATAAATCAGAAACTAAATGGACAAGCTAAATGACTTAAAGTGTTTAGTTCAGCTATTTTAGTTCAGCTATTAAGTTCAGACTGTGAAAACCATTTCACAATTTTGGTCATGGAATTCTCCTGTGATAAAAGGTCAGTGAGCAAATAAATAGTCCCAGGTCCTGGTATTGTCTCTGTACTAATAAGCTCTGTGACCTTGGGCAAATCATTAGATTTGGGGACATTATTTGTCTCTATACTTTCAGGGTCCTCTTGAACACATGATACACTCATTTGTAAGCAAATGAATTTCTTCACTTATCATTATTGAGTAAGCCAACAAAAACTCTGATATATCCACTGTTACTCTGGAACACCTCTGTTCAGTAGACACATGACTGGAATCAAAATGTGAGCCACATAGTCAATATAAAAATTTGTAGTAGCACATGGAAAAAGTAAACAGAGACAGGTAAAATGAATTTTAATAATATATTTTATTTAATCCAGTATATCCAAGAAATTATCATTTCTCCATGTAATCAGTATAAAAATTACTAACCAGCTATAATACATTTTAATATTATCTTCCAAATCAATTATGTATTTCATGCTTATAACTCATATCAGTTTAGATGTGCTATGTTTTAAAGGTTTAAATGTTACATTTCTGGTGGCTGGTTCTATGTCTGATGGCTTATGAAAGAATAAAAGATTATTGCTAATTTCTATTAGTTTTGTTTTTATTTTATTTATTTTTTTTTTGGCAGAACTGGGGATTGAACTCAGGCCCTTGCCCTTACCAGGGAGTCACTTATTCCACTGAGC
Organism: Ctenomys sociabilis; assembly: GCA_004027165.1. Taxonomy (NCBI): domain Eukaryota; kingdom Metazoa; phylum Chordata; class Mammalia; order Rodentia; family Ctenomyidae; genus Ctenomys; species Ctenomys sociabilis. The sequence goes on from PVKA01001555.1 coordinate 131,902, forward strand.
CATATCCCTGGCTCCTAGTTTTTATTTTAAAGAGAAAAGTAATAAAAGTGATATAGAATTTCAAAACAAAATGGCAGGAAACTAACAATGGTTATTGCGTATTGTAATCTTCAGAGCAGTTACTGAGTGTCTGCCATTACTTTGTAAAAACCTGACATCATGGCTAAAAAAAACATATGATGATTCTCAAGCATATCAGAGAAACAGAAGTTCCCTTTTCTGGATTTGTAAAAGGAATAGTGGACAGGATTATCTACGAAAGCTGTTCTGTTTCTGATATTAATTGTATGACAACACTGAAGTGCTTTGGAAAAAAGCTGCTTACCATTGTTGGAAGTGGTATGTAGATTTTACACATCAGTCCTGTCTCATTCCCTAGAAGCACTGAGGCAGAAACTATCTGAAGAATGAAGATGGAGGATGGAAAAAAGGAAGGGAAGAAGCAAGTGTAAAAGGAATGAACAGAGGGAGGAGAAAAAGAGGGAAGGGAGAGAAAAGGAAGAAGGAAAAAGGATCATTGGAGGAGGGCCCAGTCTCCATTAATTATTTATGTTATGTACTGAACTTGCAAACATAAGGCTTAGCTGGTGTGTGCAGTACTCTTTAAGCTACAAAGTGTGTTTTATAAACATCATATCCTGAGAACCTTTCAGGCTGTGGACTGACTTATATGTGGCATGGGCCTAACAGAACTTGGGCCTTGGGGTCACAGCCCTGTGAACTATAAAGTTCACATCACCAAGAGAATGACCAAGCACAAAATCTGGATCATAATGTCCAGCGATAGTTAACGTAGATGCATTTCAACTTGAAATTTTCACTTACAATTTAAGTGAAATCTCTTTGGCTAAGAGGATTCTTTGTTGAAGCCTGCCTGGACCAAGTGCTATCTAGTCTAATTTTAGATAAATTTCTAGCTTGGGGTTTAATTGGAAGATAAACCTCCAGAAGGTAGAACATAGCAATCACTAAGCGAGATTTTTTTCAGTCTAATTTTACAGTGAGTCGAACTAAAATTTCAGCTCTCAGGTGGTCTTATTTGTGGGACATGTGAGCACACTGAGTGGATGGCCCTAATGCCTTTCATGCCCTCTAACAGATAGCAGGTGACTTCTTCCTTCTCTTATGACCCTCATTATCAACTGTTTGCCCAATATTCTCAGTTCATAACTTTAGCCATGTCTCTCTGTTGAGTTCTTGACCCATTTCACTCAAACTTCCATTTGCTTGATTCATGGACGTCATGCACTCAGTACGTCCCAGACTAAACTTACTATCTCTCTAGTGAACTTGTGTCATCTCTTATTAGGAAGCGTCATAGCTGTCCGTTGACCCAGGGACTCCAGCTGAAGCCCCCACTCGTTAGGATCTGCTTCTCACAACCTGTTAGTCACCAAGCACTTCTGAATTTCCTCAGGTGGGGATCTTGAATCTATTTGCCTTTCTCTATCTTTGCTTTTCTACTTTAGGCTGTTTTCCCTCTACAAACTCAGAAAATGTGCTCGAGGCCCTAGGAGGACTTGAGTGAGTCAACCAGTTAATCACTTTACCACCTGCTCAAGGCTCTTAGTGGCTTCCCAGGGTTCTGGGAGAAGATTACAAATGCTCTGACATGGTTCTCCAGGAGCTTTGCTTGTGCTGTTCTCTCTTTTGCTCACTCTTCCAGCCTTGTCTTATTTTTCTTCCACTTGTGTCAAGCTCTTTCCACTTCAGACCCTTTATTCTGGCTAAACACGCACATTCTTAATTCTAATTCATTTCTTTGGTTCCAATGAAAATGTTACTACCTCTTAGAAGCTTTTCCTGAGCACCATAAGTTAAATGCTTTTTTTTGTGGTTTTCTACCTCTCAGTATCTTCCTGTGGACTTTATCATATTTGTAGTGACAAATCAATGTTGATCTTTACTCATGGGCTTGGACTATGTTTCCCAGGTATTGCTGTATCCTAACACCAGAGCTGCTAGACACTAGGTGATCAACAAACAATATTAGTTGAAATACTGAGGGAATGGATAAATACACTCCTATCTTTGGTTTAATTAATAGCTGGGTTGTTGTTCTGTGCATGTCTTCTGGCCTGAAGATTTAAAAATACTTCTTTGTACCTCTGAATGTTTTTGCCTGGTAGTAACATTAAACAATAGTTTAGAATTATTTAACCTGTTTCCCATATGAACATCAAATATCTGATGAGTAGACTTTTGACTCTTTTTAAAAAGGGGGAAAGGAAGGGGCTGGTGAGAAAGCTCAGCAGTCTAAAGTACCTGTTTAGGCAAGCTTAGGCAGCCACAGGGACTGCAGTTCAATCCCCGGCAGGACATGCCACTCCAGCCCCGCCTCCAGGGCAGGGTGAGCCAGCCACAAAAAATAAAAAAAATGAAAAGGATGGAGGGTTGGGGAGACAGGTCAGTGCTAAGCACCTGCCTGGAAAGCTCAAGGACCCGGGTTTGATCCCTAGTACCACATACCAGGCCTTGTGCTGTGCTGTCCACTGAAACTGGGTGTGGTGGCATATGCCTGTGGTCCCAGCACTGGGAACTCAGACAGGAGGGTCACTGTGAGTCCAAGCTGCATAGTGAGATCCTGTACCAAATAAATAAAAATATTTTTTAAATAAAAAAGGATAGAATAAAAAGTGTATGTTTTTATATGTGGCATTAATCAAATTTTTAGAGTTAACATGAACTTTTTTTATTCAAATAGCAATGAGACAGTTTCAAAACTGATTAGTATGACAGCTTCAATAATTATTACATTGCATATTGTTGTCATCAACACAAACATTTAAAAATGATAGAATTATTAAATCAAAGAGTTTCAGAGCTAGAAGAGATACACAAAATCTCCAGTTTGCTTATTTTACACAATAGGATCAACTGGATTGATTAAATGAGACTACCTGGAGCTAGTACATTGTGAAACTCTCTGAAATGATTTTAGTAGTTATCTGCAAAACAAAACAAAACAAAATAAACTACTGATCTGGCCAAACTCTCCCTCTTCTTACAAGTGAGGAAATTGAAGTTCAGAGTCCCTAAGTGGTTTGTTCAAGTCAGCGTAACAGTATCTTCTGTGTTAGTGACTGATTAGTAGAATGTATTGCCTTACTTAGCATCTGGAAAAATAGAAATTGATAAGGAAGAATGCTGCTAAGGTCCTAAAATCAATGAGCCCATTCTTCACAGAACCAACTTTCTGATTAGCACTTGAACTTAAAATTTCACAGATCCATTGGCAAAATATTTCTCAGTACCTTGCTCATGTTTCCTTGTCTCGTGATCGTAAGAGTCTCCTGGGATGCTTGCTGATCCTCCTAATTGCTAGGCTTTGTCCTGGATATTCTCATGTAGTGGGTATGCTGCAGGGCCTGGAGGCTGGAGTGTTTAATAACACTTAAGTGATCTTGTCCTCTCATCCAAGGATCATCAGCTTAGATGATGTCATAATTTCCATCATCAGAGATGCCAGTACAGAGGCCATTAGGAGCCAATCTCAGCAGAGTGACTTGGGTTTTCTCACAAAGAAGGTCAGTGCCAAAGACCATGGTACAGAAGTAAGTCAAGGTGTACTGATAAGAAAAGGAGACAGCAAGACTCGAAAGCTAAGAATCAGTACAGGGCTCTGGCTGAAATGAACTGATGAAAAGTAGGTGTGGTGCTAATGGTGCGTCTCAGTGGCGGTGAACCTGAGGTGACCACATATTGGCTGGAGCTCTGGATGCAAAGATCAGAGGCATATATCTCTCTGAAGTGTTCTGCTTATTCCTATAGCAGGTGGACAGAGTCTGTGATGTCCATTTGGAAAGACTCAGTCCCTAAATGTGAGATATGGTACCGACATGTGACAGGGTAAGCATCCATTTGAGAAATGTGAAACTCCAGATAGTTGAAATTAAAATGCTAGGTGGTGTGGGCTAGTTTCTCAGGGCTGTGGACACCATTATGTAGAAAGGCCTTAGTGAGCCTGCAGTAGTCAGGTAGTGCTTTGTGCAAGGGCTTACTGATACAGCCCTGAAGAGTAGCCAGGATTTTGGTAGACATGAAGAACAAAAGATACTGAAAGCAAAGAAGCCATAGGATGGGAGGGAGAGAGAAACTGCCTCCTCTTTAGCAGATAGGTAAGTTAGGCAGTATATTTGCATGTCAAAGATGAATATAAATGAAGCTCCCTTATTTGAGTGAAACTTATCAAAATATGGTAAGAAGAGGGAGGTGGAGGAGAGATTTGCTGTTGTAACACATTGCTGTTGTGACACTGGACTAAAGTAAATAAAAGTGTTGTACTGCTACACTCATATTCTTCACATACATCCTAGGGTCTGGGTGAAAGTTGAGCTTCAGTGTCATGGATTAGGGTACTTTGACATGTCTTCATTTTGCTTTGATGTATTTCCTGGTTTTTAAACTATGCTACTCTATCATGCAGTGCTACCGTGTTACAAAGGTTGGTAATTGTGTTGCTAGTAGCCCAGGGATTCTTTCTAAAGTTGTCATTCAGTTTATCAGCAATAAATGTTTAATTAATGCTTATCAACAATTCATCAAAGGGTTTCTAAGGCTGAGTATGCTTATTATCGCCTAATTGTCTCATCAGAGTTTAAATTGCTACTGATCAAATGCAGAATGCAAAAAACCCTTTTCTTTCTTAGGTTGATACTTCCCTTTCAGAGGACACAGCTTTATAGCTCTTTTCTGAAGTTATGCATTCCCACCAGTTGACTAGTGAGGCAGCCATAGTTACACGAGAGCCCACAACAACTTTAGATGTCATCATGGTAAATTGCAAAAAAAAAAAAAAGTAATTTGTTAAGGTAAAAGACTCTATGCTATATATTTTCTTGACACATTCTTTTGGAATAGAACTTCTGTATGGCAGAGATTATATATATATATTTTGTCCATTAAGGTATCACTAGTACTTATTAGAAGTCCTGGCATATAGATTTAAAGTAAGTATTTGTTGACTTAATGATTCTAATTTTTATAATTACTTATGTTGGATTTACCTAAAATTCAAAGGTCACCTATTGATGGATTTTTAAAGCAAGCAGTTAAATAGCGTTGGCAATAAGTTTATTTTTTATTTCATATTTTCCAAAGGAAATGAGGTGTTTCATTTTTCTGCTTGATCAATACTTAAATTCAAGTTGATGAATAATTTTGTGATTGGTGCAGCCCAAAGTTTTAAACCAAATCCCTGAAACCCATCTTAAACGTCTCAAGACCAGTGCATTGAAGTACTTATCTTTATTATCTGTAAATACGCAGTGGCAAGAAGAAAATGACATTTCCTCTAGGTCAAAACATGAGTCCCTGGGGCACACATAGGGTTTATGCACATTTATTTTCCCTCTATGAAGATACTTAACATGCTTTTCTTTCTTCAGTCCTTCTGTCTCTCTTCTTCCTTTTCGTCTCTTTCCTCCCGCCATTACCCCTTTCTTCCCTTGCTTCTTTCACTATGTTGTAATGGAATAGTGATTTCAGCAGCAAAAATTTACTCTTGCTATAAAGGAGGATTGAGGGCTGGGGAGATAGCTCAGTGGCTTAAGCATCTGTGTGGCAAGCACAAGATCCTGAGTTTGATTCCTGGTACCAAAAAAAAAATAAAAAAATAAAAAAATAAAATAAAATAAAGGAGGATTGATTAAAACCAAGCTGGCTTTGCTGTTGATACCTTGCTTGCAATGTTATTTGGTGTTGGGAGAAGACATTAGTGCTGCTCTGCTCAGCTGCTCAGCAGGGGCGTCATGTGGTCCCTGGACTTCCTTGCTCTCCTGGGCTATGGTGACAGCACATGTGTGTTCATGGGGAACACATGTGTGTTTATGCGAGGGTAGGAAGGAGCTGGGAGAAAGGGGAGCTCTTATGGATGTCCTGAAGGGGCCACGTTGTAACTGCTCAGTTTGAGTAGGGAAGGACTGCTTTTCTTCTAAGAGTATTAAAGAAATTAGAAAAAACAATCAAGATTGCCAGCTACAGTTTTCTTGTTTTGTTCCAAATCTGGTATTTTAATCAAGTATAAAAACTATATTTGTTCATACATGAAAACTAAATTTCATAAAAACTAAATTCCTGTCCTCCATACTGGGAATTGAACTCAGGGCCTGGCACTGCCTCCCACTCTCCCTCCTTCTTTTTATTCCTCCCTCCCTCTCCATCACAACCCCCCACATCCTTAGATCCTACTTAGGAAAAAAAGCTTTGCTTTCTACTTGATTTCCAAGAAAAAGTTGAGTTTCAAGTCAAAAGATTATAATGATATATTTTTCTCAATAAGAAAACTTGTAAAAATGTTTTACATTTTAACTAGAGTAGGATAGTTTTTATTGTCTCAATAAGAATGTGTTTTAGAATGCTATTTTATTTGGTTTATTTTTATTATTTTTTTCTACATTCATCTGTCTTCCAGCCCCAACTTCTCAATGTTGTTTAGCAATATATATTGCATATTAGCACCTTCTTTTCAAATTCCAATACGAAGTATTACCGTAGGCCCTCCATAGACACCGGGCATTTTTCTTCTGGGTGGGTGTATAACTTTGAGTCTGGAGGAGATAAAACTGAAGAAACAATTAAACACACATGGGCCAAATAACACCAACAGGATAATTATGCATATAGTGAAAGATTTTCACCAAGAGGAAAGAGATGTCTTTTTGTAAAGAGGATAAGGATCAGGTCTAGGAGACTGTAGCATTTGACCTATCATTGATTTGATGTCTGATATTTTGGAACACTACTGAGACATTAACAATAATTTAAATAAATAATTTACTTATTTATATGTTTTAGTGCAGGCTCTACAGGGTCTCTCTGTGTAGATCAGACTTGTAGTGATTTTCCTGTTTTCAGCCTCCCAAGCACTGGGATTACAGGTGTGCCCCATCACACCCAGTTTCAATTGCTGTCTCCGTATGACTTGGGGGTGGGATTTGTTTGTAATTATTAAAAAGACTAGTCAGAACTTTTTATAGGTCGATTAGAAGAGATCTCTTATATGAAGAATTTGAAAAACATAAAAGCCTCTTATCTACAGTTAATATATTTTTAGTAGTTTAATATCTGTAACTTTTGTTCAGGGAACCTTGTCCAAGTTAGTTGGCAATTTTGCTCTGGATCCTCCCATTCAAAAGCAAACAAGTGTCAAGATAGCAATCCATAGACTGCAGAAAAAGCATCTTTCAGGTCCAGTATAAGTTTACATGGGAGGAAGCAAACTGAGCAAAGAATAGGGATTAGGCACAGGGTGACAGCCATAGCTCTGACAGCTCACAGTCCTGGATGGGATGGCATTTATTTGTCCTGGGCTTGTGGACTGGCAAAGGCATAGTTTTGTAGGACTGACATTTTTTAATATTATCTGCCACAAGCAGCCTTTAAATGTGGGGTTTGATCCTTTTTAAAAATCTTCATGGCCATTGTGTATTGTCTCAAATGAATTGGCCTTGTGAATCCCACCAACTCTATTATTACTGGGGGCACATGAATTGCCAGACCTAGAGAAAACACTGAGCGTTCTCTCTCTCTCTCTCTCTCTCTCTCTCTCTCTGCAGATTTGTGGGTTTGCAAGTGGGGCCACCAGCTGGGTAACTACAGACGAATCTGCATGACCATCTATCAAAAGTCTAACAGGCTTTTTCCCTACGTTGGCAGTTAACACCGGTTCCCGGCTGATAGGCAGAGACCTCATCCATCTGAAACTTCCTCTGCTTCCATCATAAATACTTTCTCTTTCTCTGTCTAGCAGCTTTGGACAGTTTTGCTTGTCCCATTTTGCTTGAAATGTCCCTTCTTTCTGTCCAAATCTAGGGAAGTATGACTTTTTCTGTTTCCCAACTGGCCTTCCTTCCTGCTAGTATCATGTTTTTCTTTTCCATCTATATTTCCATTCTGCATCCATTCTTCTATGGAAATATGTTCTGAGCAATTTCAATCAACTGAGATAAATTTATTTCTATAATCTCTTTTAACTTCTGCAGAGATATCTGGGGCCAACTGAGTAGATACGCCATATTGATGTAGGCAACTGAGTAGTTAGGTAAGGCCTTAATATATATCATATAATTTTTTTTGATAAGATCTGATGAATCTGGAGAGTATCTCTGACTGCCAGCCAGCACCTATGATTCCTTTCGGCCTGAAGAAGCCAGAGTGGTTATCATCCATTACTCCCTCACAGCAGTTCAGGTTACTTCTTCAGACCTGTAGGCAGCTGACTTACTTAGAAATATTACAGGCAGTCAGACAGGGCTAGGCCCTCAAAGAGACAATATGGAGGACAAGATGACTTTGCAACTTTGGGAGAGACAGGCTCTCCTGCTGTGGGCTGGACCTCAAGACAAAAAGATCAAACAGACACATACCTTCCTAAGGATAGACACCAGGGATTGATCTTTTAAATAGATCTCTCACCTTGAGGAAGCCTGAAAGAGTCACTAACCCAGCCTCCTACAAGAAAAGCCTCTGTTCTGTATTTGTGCCTGCTTGCCATGTGACTTGCTTCCCCATTTGGTCCTGGATGTAATCAATTTTACCTGAGCCATTGTGCTTGTAATCTTATTGGCTGACAATAGTTTTGTCTCACCTCATGCTCACCTAGCAAGTTCTCATGTTCTCTACCTTAGATTCGCCTCACCACATGGTTTTATTCTATAAAAATTCCTAAAAAGATAGCTTCCTGAGCAACCTGCATGGGTCCCCTTTCTGTCCTCTCAGATAGGAGCTTTCTTTCTTCCAATAAACATTTTATGCTCTTGAAAAAAGACAAAAAGCAAAAAAAACAAAGTGTCACAACAAACACTAGGACGACATGGCTGATCCTCTAGGTTGTCTCCTGTCAGCTAACAGGGAGATAGGTTCAGATGACATGTGCTGTAGTCAGGTTTGCAAAGGAGTAGATTTAAGACACATAATTTTTAGGATTTTTTTTTATAATATTCAAAAAGTCAAATACAGAGAAGAGCAAGAGATCCATGTGCTAGAGACCCTGAGAATCCAGCCCAGGGCCTGGGTCCTATGGCAGTGTCCTGCATGAGTCCGCCTGGCAAGTCTCTATCAAGGATCTGCATCTGGAAGGCCCAAAGGGGAAGCTAGAAAGTCTGCACTAGTGCAGTGAAGGCTCTGTGCCAGCAGGCCAACTATCTGCACTGGAGCCAGAAAGCAACACTCAAGGCACAGACCAGAGGTCCCCCAAAGACACCTGCAGCCAACTCGAGGATGACCTCGAGTATTTGAGTTTCTGGAGGAGGGGAAGAGCAGCCAAATTTGTATCAAGAAAACCAGCAGTACCAGGTTTCTTCAGGAAAATCAGCAGCATGCAATCTTCTCCTCCTGCTGTCCTGCTGTGTCATTCCTGAACTAACCCCCAGGGGGTGTTCCACGCCCAGAACCATGCTGACTCAGGCTGACCATTAATTAATACACCACACCATGTGTTTTTTAGTTCTCCAGCAAGAACTTGCCTTAAATTTCCATGCCAGTTTACCACCCCTCTACAGTGCCAGGCAAGGTTAGCAGCTACTGAAAATACCACTGTTAGGGCTATGAAAAGACACAGCTATTGTGGCATTAAAGATACAAACAAGAACATTGTGCATTTTAAAAACAAATCTTATACAACCTCACGTTTTGATTTTTTTTCTTTAAAAGGAGCAAGTTGTATTCAGATGGATTGAATACTTTAGAGAGAAGAAGAAAGTGCATGAGAACAAATGTATGCATTCCCATGTTCATCTTCACCTTTCTCTACTTCCTTCTTCATTTTCCAGCTTCAGGGCTCCCTTTTTGCTGTGTCAGGCTTTCCTTGCACTTGGAATGCAGCAATATCCTTTTCGTGTTTTTGAAGTTCCTCTGCCTCTTACAGCAGGTTTCCCTGACGATGACATTTGTCACTTTGCCTTCTAAAGATCACCTTTGCCCATGTTGGGCAGCTTTTCCTCAAGGAAGCACAGTATCCCCGGTGTCTGTGCACCTCTCCTTTGTCCCAGAGCTGTCTCAATGCTGCAGAGAGCCAGTGCTAGTACTTTCCTTTTCCATCTTTATTCCATATATAGGCAGAGGTTTTTATATTTTTAGATTCATGTAGCAATGTTACCCTTTAAAGTATATAACTTAATTGTTTTGGATTATGTTGTACAACAATTACCAAATGTAAACTTTATTTATTTATTTATTTTGCGGAACCAGGGATTGAACTCAGGCCCTTGCACTTGCCAGGGAAGCTCTTATTCCACTGAGCCATTTCCCCAGCCTCCAAATGTTGACATTAGAGAATTTTCATCACCTTAATAAAAATTCTGTGCTTATTAGCAGTCACTTCTCATTCTCACCCAATCCTGCAGACTGAGGCAACCACTTATCTACTTTATGTGTCTATGGATTTGCATATTCTGGAAATTTCATACAAATTGTATTACATGATATGTAGATTTTGGGGATGGACTTCTCTGATTTAACAGTGTTCTCCAGATGCATCTGCTGGGTTGCTACTGCCTGTCCCACTAGTAGCAGGAGCCATGGTGAGATCTACCCTGTACCTGCCCACCATTGAGGGAACCTTGTGGAGCTATGGCCTGCCCTTGTCATCATCATCAGCTCCTTCTTGTTCTATACCCTGCACCCTCTTCCTTCCAAGGTGGAAGCCTCACTGAACCTCACACAGCATGAGCTATGGGAGCCTTGCTCACCGATACCCCAACCCCTGACCATGATTACAGAGTGAGGGTGAATATAAGGAGCTTCAAACATCAGATAGAAGGAGCAAAAGACATTCTCTGATCTCCAGCTTACCCAAAAACAAGTCCAGGAGACAAGATCATAGAAGAACTTTTGAAGTCACACACTTGAAACTTCAGAAATGATAGCAACTGAGGTAAAGAAACAAATCCATCAGGCTATGGAGGAAATCAGATGAGAAATACTCTCTCAGGCATAAAAGGTATAAATGATAATAATGAAAGAATTACTCAGTAAATCTAAAGAAAACAGATAAAAAGAAGCAGAGGAGAATAGGGAAATGATGGAAACACTGAATGAACAACACAGAAAAAAAGTAGAATACATGAAACAGATTCAAACAGATATCCAAGACATTAAAAATTCCACTGAAATCTGGCCAAACCATATAATGAAATAGAAGACAAAATTTCAGACATTGAAGATAGCATTGTAGCTAGTGAACATGAAAGGAAGGAAAGATTTCTTAAAAACAGGGAGCCAGGAAGTAACAATACGACAGTTGCAAGATGATGCAAGAAAATAATATAAGACTAATAGTGTTCAATGAAACAGCAGGAGTCAATACAAATGGCATAAAAGACTATTTGCAGAAGTAGTAGCAGAAAATTTCCCAATCACTGGAAAAGAATCTAATGTACATAAAAATGAGGTATACAGAACTCTAGTTAGCCATAATCAAATCTATACCCAGACATATAATAATCAAGATACCAGAAATTGAGCAAAAGAACAGAATATTAAAACCTGTCGGGAAGAAGTAACAGATCATCTACAATTGAAAGGCCCTCAGAATCATGACAGATTTTTCAGCACAGACCATCAAATTAAGAAGAGCTTAGAGTGAGATATTTCAGGTCCTAAAGGAAAACAACTTCTAACCCAGATTGATGTACCCTATGAAACTATGTATCAAATTTAATGGAGATATATTTCCATGACAAAGAACAACTGAAAAAATTCATGACAGCCAAACCAACTCTACAAAGAGTATTGACTGCTATTTTAGAAAGAGAAAAATGACTACAACTTTAAGAACAACAACAGAAGGGGCTGGGGAGATGGCTCCATAAGTGCTTCCCTGGCAAGCACACAGGACTGAGTTCAATCCCCTGTTCCGCAAAAAAAAAAAAAAAAAAAAAAAAAAAAAAAAAAAAAAAAAAAAAAAAAAAAAA